>JAADVF010000044.1:0-79374 GCA_023334555.1 Elongisporangium undulatum
CGTGCCACGACAATGGCGTTGTGCACCGCGACATCAAGCCTGAGAACATTCTGCTGGACGCCAACTTCACACTCAAGATCTGCGACTTTGGGCTGGCTGTTCTGGCTGATGACCAGCAGTCCAGCGTTTACGAAATGACGTTGCGTGATGCTTCGGGCACGCGTTTGTACATGGCGCCTGAGGTCTCGACCAAGAAGGCGTACCGCGCTGCGCCTGTGGATATCTGGTCGGCCGGCGTCGTACTGTTCATCCTGGTCACGGGATTTCCTCCATTCTACACAGCTGAACGCGGCGACTATCTGTTCAAGTGCGTCGTGAACAACCGCATGGATCTGTTCTGGAAGGCGCACAAGGACGCGTCGGCCCGCCTGAGCTCCTCCGTAAAGGACCTGATCGGACGGATGCTTCAAGCTAAGCCCGATGAGCGCGCTTCGATCGCCGAGATCATGAACCACGAGTGGTTGAAGGACGTGGACATCATTGACCGCTCCAAGGTCTACGAGATCATGGCCGCGCGCCACCAGCGGGCGGACAAGAGCCAATGAGCGTGGTCAGCCCCCAGCTATTTAGATTTTTTATTGTCAGCATTATTATGAATGGAAAGCTCCACGTCTATCTATCAACATCATCTGAGCATCGTTGTTGTTCATACCGGTCGGCAATTTGCGCTACCGGGACTAGCAAGGCCGTCCGTCCCATCACGCAAGAATGCGTTGACGGATTCAGATTGAACATGAGTTGCACCCACAAGCACAGGATTCAACCGATTGCGCCTGATTGAAGTGGCTGCGCACCACGTGCGTGGAGAATCCAGCAGCATTGGGTACCAGGAGTGCTCACACGTCGCAGTTTTTTCTGGGATTTTACTGGATGCAGCTGATGGGTACACTTTCTGCTCGTCATTTTAACACGGTGCAATCCAATCGCTGGGTGCTGAGAACAGCTTGAACAGCGAGTGGTGGCCCCCTGCCCAAGCGTCTGCGGCTCCCGTTCGCTATCGTTCTCTTGTTCCACGAAGCTTCGCTGGCTGACGAAACTGTTCTGACCGTTGATATCTTGGGCACGGATCTGGATCTTTGGCTGTCCAACGTCCATGGCGAATCCTTTTGGGTTGAGAACCCATGACTCAGTCACAGCTCTTGCGCTCAAGAGAATCCGCTCGTGAATCAGTTGATAAAGTATATTAAAGACACGCAGCTCTACGTGAATGCCAGCTACCCTCCCCCCAACGCGTGCGAAATCGAAAGGCGTCAGGCGCTAGGAGACGGGAGCATTGGCACAGAAGCTCATCGATGGAGAAAGCAAACGGCGATCTTGTTGGGCAGCGGATAACGAGCCAACAGACGAATAAACAATCGAAATCCTGGTCCAGAGAGAGGACGATGCTGATGCTGACAGCGTCGGCGATATCGTCAATCAAGACCCGGATTCCGGAGGGACGAACGAGACAAAGAGTGCCGGCCTGCTGCGCTATGCGGTCGGAGCGCATGGCGCCTGCGAGGGGTACATCACTCGGTCTCGGAACTTCTTGACTGAGGGCGACACCTGGCCGTAGATCATGCCCATGATCGGGTTCCTGGAGCCCTTGGAGGTCGCGCCTGATCGTCGGTACTTTCGTGCGCGGGCCTCGTTCAGACTGTTGAGATGTACGATCAGTTTGGCGCGCTCCTCTTCGTGCGGCAAATCGTTCGAGTTGTCAAAGAACTTGACGTTCTCCTTCCAGTTCATGCGTCGCCAGAGGTGCATGGCGTTGGCCCATTCCTTCATCAGGTCGTGGCTGGGCGCCGCGAACTCCAGCGCCTCGGTCTGGCCGAGCTTCATCTTGCGGCCCTCAATGCGCAGCACAGCGGCCGAGGACACGCTGAACCGGAACGGCAGCTTGCCCGTGAGCGCCTTCTCCACCTGCACTTTGGTCACATGGCCCGCGAGCGAGAACTCGCCCAGCAGCCGCCCGCCCTTCTCAGAGAAGTACGACAGCTTGCCGTCTCCAAACACGCAGAACACTAGTTGCTACAGAGAGCGAGAGAGAACCGCATATTAGAACGAGCAGCTCCCATGTCCCATTAATTGGGGTGGAGCCATTCACAGCGGGCGTACCGGATGGTCATAGGACTGCGTGGCGCACTTGATGAGATAGCCCTCGCGGTACATGATAAGGCGGTAGCTTCGGAAAGGTCTCTGCCTGGCGCCGCTGCTCGTGGACTGACTTGTCTGCTGCCGTCGCTTTAGAGACGACTCGCTCTCTCTCACTCCTGCTGCTGCTCTGGTCGGTATGGGATGCCGCCCACTCCCCAACTCTTTTCTTTCTCACCAGCTGATTCGGATCCAGATGGCAGTGACGCCAAAGCTGCAAAACGACCCGACGATTGGATTTTTCCTTCCCACATACAAACTCCAAGTCAAGGCTCTAGCAAGGTTTCAGCCCCCGCCGGCTGATTGGCTGGAAACCGCTAATAACAGCCCCAAGTGGCACACTGTACCACACTCTTCAGCCAGAGAAAGTCAGACACATACCTGTATTATTTTATAGACCTGTGTCTACTCAATGTAATTAGAGAAATGATTTTATCTTTATAAATAGGTAGCCTTTAATAATCGGTGTATCAGCTTTCACAATCCGACCTTGTAGACACGCTTGCGTCAACTTGAGCCTTTGGGGCAATTGGGCCTTGATCGCATTCCGCCAGAAGCAGCCCGAGCGACAGACAAGATGCTGAACGTGGACAAGCTGGTCAAGTTCACGGGCGTGGGCCTCAACGATGACAAGTTCAACAAGACCATCGGCTATGGTCTGGGCTCGCTCGGCCATCTGCTCTCGCTCTACGCGCGTCAGGACAGCGACACATCGACCGGGCTCAAGCAGATCTCGTCCAGCATCGGCATGGCGCGCTACGTGTTCCGCTTCTCCGGCGCGTTCGAGTCCTATGAGGCGATCAAGAACGGTTCCTGGTGCTATGGCGACGATGACGCCTTCACGCGCAAGCTCGTGACGCTGCAGGCGTACTCCATGCTGGTGTACTATCCGCTCGAGCATCTCTCCTACGTCGGCTTCGTGTACGTTGTTTGGGTCCGCCCGCTCCCCTTTCGTTGGGCTGCTGCATTTGCTGACTGATATGATGACCTTGTTTGCAGCGCACCGAAGCTGCTGAACATCGATGCCAACAAGATCTCTCGGCAGTCGTGCCTGGCATGGTCATTTTACGTGCTGCTGGACATCTACGCCAACTACCTCCGGTACGCAGCAGCAATAGTACATTATTAGCGCATTGGCAATGCTGGAATGCTTACACCATTGTGGTTGTGCTGCTGGCAGCATCAAGGCATTGACCGCGAAGGAAAAGCAGGTGATGGCGCATCAGGAGCTATCGGCGGAAGAGGTAGAGTTGATGTTGCTTTCGGTCGCTGAGAACAACAGGCTTCAGGTCATCTCATGTTCATTTTGTCTGCGCCATCTAGCGACAAACGCAACTCGCTGTCATTCGCAAGCGGTCCGTTGTCCTCTTTTTCAACTGCGCAATGACCGGGTCATTCTAATTCTATCTCGATTCACAGACGAAAGGAGCTGTACTACCTGCAATTGCGCAACGCCTGCTACTTCCCGACCTGCTTCCACTGGTCGCTGGAGAAGGGACTCATCCCTGGTACGTCTCGCAAGGACATATTTGCATGTGAGTGTGCCCTTGCTCATGAACTTGCTGCCTTGCTTTGCAGAATCGGCCGTGCAATTCCTGTGCTTCACGGAATCCGTGATTGGGATCTGGCGCTCCTGGGTCAACATGGGCTGATCGATATGAAGCCCCACCTCTATCGGCTGCTACTCGCAGCATGTAGTATCCTTGTGATCGTCTGCCTGTATCTGATAAGCATCCTAAACGGCCCAAGTAGCACCGTGGCGCCATCTAAAACGCCGTCCAACTGCAAATAAAAGCTTGTCCATGTTTACAAAAAGGGTCTTTTTAATCAGTCTTCCTCCTCTTCGCGCGAGGACGACGACGAGATATCGCCCGAGATCTTGTCGGTCCAGAGCGAAGACGCCTTGAACTTGATCACGCCGGTCTTCTTGTCCACGTCAAAGCGGCCCAGGCCCGGGTACGACGCCGAGCCGGTCTCGCGCAGCGATTTGGTCCAGGTGTTCATGAGCTCGTCCGTAATCGCACGCACGTGGATGCCGTTGAGCTTCTTGCGCGGCGTGGCGCGCTCCGCAACGCGCTGCAGGTGCTTGAGCAGCTCCGCCTTGGTGGCCATGGCTTCTCGGATCAACTGATCCCTATCAGCAACCTACAGTACCGATTGTGATACCGGTATATACTGTCGACATCAGGAGTGGGGTTTCATTTCAGCCAATCAAATAAATCAATTGTGTCATATAACTTAAAGCAGTACATATCTTTATTTGACCACGATTCTGAATACAGGACCGCGCTCTAAACGAAGCATTGACGGCGTTTCGTGGGCGGGACTTGTGTGATGAGCAGCTCGATGATCAACAGAGCGACTGAGCAGGATGCGGACGAGATCGAGCGCCAGCGTGTGGAGTACCTGCGCATGCACCACGAGCGACTGCAGCAAAGGCAGCGGCTTGAGACTGTGAGTGCGTCCGCCGTTCTATCTGCACTGTTCTAGCTTTCAAAGTAGACGGGAGACGTCCATGGACTGTAGGAGCGACGATTGCAGGAGCATGCGCGTGACCAGCAAGAGATCGACGCGCGATTCAACGCGATCCAAACGCTAAAGCAAAAGAAAGCGATCGAGCTCCAGCAATTGCAGGCCAGACGCGCTATTGGATCTGTGCAACCTGCGACGTCGTCCCCGCCGTCACCACAAATGCCAGGAGCGTACGCACGCCTGGACGATCTGGATTCGGATACGCTGGCGCTTGTGGCAGCGCAGCAGTCCATGCGCGAGATGGTGCCGCCTCTGAACACACGAGGCAAGTACCACGCGCAGTTCATGCACGACGCCTATCCGATCGCAGGCGCGCAGTTCAAGCTCGAGCGGGAGCGCGATCTGTGCATCTCGGCCAAGAAGAAGCTGCTGCTGGCTGCGAAAGGCTCGTCCTCCTCTGCGCCCTCTCTTGGCAGAACTAACGGATCGCGAGGCGATCTTTTCACATCGTCCTACCGGAAACTGGACTTTTACGTGGACCAGATGACCCAGGTGTTGCAGAGAGAGCAAGAGAGTGTGAAGATCGCAGCAAAGGATCGGCTGGTGCGGCTGGTGCACGTGCGGCATGAAGAAGGCCTGCAGCAGTTCTGGCGGATTTTCCACACCGCCCACCACCGGTGAGCTGTGTTCTCTATCGCCTGTTCGTTCTCTCGGCGGTCGCTCACAAACACAAGTCGCATTGTGGCCATAGCGAAGTGGTCGCGTGGATCAAAGCGCATTCGTTTCTGGATGTCAATGTCCCCGTGACGCTCGCCAAGTCTTCCAGTACTAGTCCCAGTACGCTGTTGCATTTCCAGCCCAACAAAGAGATCGGCGTGACGCCGTTGATGGCAGCGTGTCGTGCTGTGCATCTGGAGCTGGTGCAGCTGCTGCTGGACCAAGGCGCAGTCGTGCATCTCGCGACTGCGAATGGAGACACCGCGCTGCATTTCCTGTGGAAGGATTGGGATTCGACCCATTCCGACTCCATGAAGGGCGTGACTGAGCGGATCATGAACAGTGCACATGCTCGTGGTATCATCGCAGTTCTGATCGCTCACAGGATCGATGTGAACGCACAGGTATTTGGCTTGAGCTGAGATCTCCCAGTTGAATCTATAGGTGCTCACCTGTGTTTCATCCTGCAGAATGCATTTGGGGAGACCGCTCTCCAGTTGTGCGTGCGCTTGGGGCTGGAAGACTGCGCCAAGCTCTTGCTAGAGAACGGCGCTGATACTTACGCCTGCGACCGGAAGGGCAAACACGCGATTGCGTACGCACAAGAGCACAAGTTTGAGAATTTGTACCGACTGCTGCTCAACCACAAGATCATTGACCAGGTAAAACTGCGAGAAGAGCAGCGACGGCACAGCGAGTCTCTGCTGAAATTGAAGAGAGGGGCTCTGACAGCGACCTGGTCCAGTTCCCGTGAGTTGATGCGAGCAAAGTTGATCTGGTTGGCTCGGTGTGTGCTGAATGGGGACTCACGTGATACTTGCTGTTCTAACTTAGCTGACGAGCTGTTCGCGCGCCTGTTGGTCCAGGACCAGCGTGTAGGCCATTTGCGAAACCAGTATATCGATCGGATGGGGCGAGTGATCGCATGTGATGACGACAGTGGCGAGGATGAGGAAGAAGGAAGCGATACAGCCAAATACGCCAGATGAACTCTATGATGCTCTGGATGCTGCACAGACGCACAACCATGCGATCCATTGCTCGCTCTTTCCGTTGAGTTTTTCACTGTGAGACGAGAATCGAAACACGAAGATGTTGATTGGAATGCGCTCAAAATACGATTGCATCTAGAGATCGTGTACCCATTTTTAGACGACTTTTCATCTCTTGGAGCTCACTTTCGATTGCCATGGCGGACGCACCGTCAACTGGACGTCTCGACTCTTGCTTCTCGCGATGGGAGCAACGATTTACATCGGCCTCGGATCTTATGGAGCGGATGTCTCATCATCTCTTCGTCAGCCATCGCGGATCCTACTCCATCGAGCGGTTGTATGCACTGGATGAGTATTCACGTCGAACATCCACCATGCGTATCATCGCTGGTTGCCTTTGGTTATTGTTACCAGCTTTGCTCATTGTGATGTGCATCGAGGCCGTCCCGCTTCAGAATCCAGGCGACGGATGGAAGGCTAACGGTGGCGCTTGGGTGCGGTTTGTGATGGTCGCGTCATGCATTTGCGTGGGGATCATCGTTCAGATCAATCAGCTGGTTCCAGCGCTGGCACTATCAGTTCTCGAGATCGCGTCCTCGACATTCTCAACGGTGATCTGCTACACGGGTTCGATGCTGGTGCTTGCGATCTACTGGGCGTATCCGATCCCATTCGGCACTGTGGTCGGCACTCAGCCGTTCATCTTCTTCATGGCCACGTCGTTCCTGGTGACGGTCGGCCGGAAGCGGTTCCAGAGCATCCCGGACCTGGCAGCCAAGCTCAAGAAACAGTTGTACATCATCTTCGCGCAGGCAATCCTGGCCATGGTCTATCCGATCTTCAGTGCGCTCTACTACCTGCTGCCGCCCAACTACAAGGTGTTCTTCGTGCTGCTGCTGCCGTGCATACGCTTCGCCATGAAGCACGTGGTCGTGTGGTTCTCGTCCGATCTAGAGGACTATCAGCCCGGGATCGTGGTCTTCTCGGTTGGCGTCTTCAATGCGCTGTACACATCTAAGTGCATGCAGAGCTCTGGCTCCAAAGCCACATACGTCGTGATCATCGCGATCGATATCGTGGAATCGGTGATCGCCTACCGCGATCTGCACAAGAGTACGCTGTACATTCGCTCTTTGCTTGAGAAGATTGATGCGGCCAACACCAAGCGATCGCTACTGGATCAACTGGTCTCACTGAGCCAGGAGCCTGACGTCTTTCTGGACCGAGTAGCGGCCACAATCCGACTGCGATCGCCCATTGAGATCCCAATGTCGGCCCAAAGCACTGGAAGACTCTCTCGCATCGCGTCGCACCCGCTCGTGGTCTTCAAAGATCAACCGCTCGTACTAGAGCGGCAGAGTCAGTTAATACTAGCAGCAAGCGGCACCAACACAGCGGCCAAGTCGTCGAGCAGCAGCATGTTTCGGCTATCGACTCGCGTGTCGCCCATTGAAGTGCAACCCAGAAAGGAAGGAGACCGGTCATCCGAGAAGCGAACTAGTCAGGAGTTGACCACGCAGCGCACAGAGAGAGACTCTGACGCTGCTCTGGCAGATAAGCGCGAGCTCATGCGTGTGGCTCTGAAATTGCTGTTCAAGTGCGAGTTCCATGCGCTGGTGGAGTTTATCGAGTGCGCCGTGCCGACCATGTACGCGATCTACGTCCTGGTGCTCTACCAGCTGCCCAGCGCCAAGTACTACCCGGAGATGCGCGATATGACATCGGAGCAGATGCACTCCATGGTTTCCAGCATCGTCATCTACGCGTTCTTCGAGGGACTTTCGTTCTTGGCCATGCATTACACCGTGAAATGGCGCTGCGGGGTCTCGCCTGCCTGTCTCCTGGGCTTTGTAGTCAAGAATCAGTGCCTCGAATTCCAGGGCCGACTTCTTGTCTGGTATACCTACGTCCTGCAGCTGACACTGGACCACTTCGGTACGTTCTCTTTGCTGTAGTATTGCATACATAACATACGTGGCTGACAACCTCTGGGCTCTGTTACAGGCGTAAACTTTAGCTTTCATTTCCACTACAGCCCTTCTGGCACAAATCCATGATCCAGCTCACGCCTTTGTCGGCCCCAGAAGCCAGCTCACTTTGGGATGTATTGGCAACTCGAATAAGTCTATCGCGTACGTCCATGGCTCTTGGATTTCGTGAGTTCATGGTCAACTATCAGTTGAGCGCTGTGTGAACGGTGTGCTGAAATAGAGTAGACCTATGCCGAATTCTGTAACCTAATGGATTTCATTGCGACCAGAAAGCAAGTCCTGATTTAGATGTCGATCATCTGGTTTAAAATGCAAGTGTTCCCGCAATCCTTGACACAGTAGTCTGAGAAACGGTATGGCCGACGTGCCCCGGAGTCTGGATGCAGCAGCCCCTGCTTGACGCGGTGGTGGCGATTCTATGCGGCGTTGTCGGAGCGAATAGAGCAACTATATCCTCACCTCCTCATCAGCGATCGAGGCTCCTATTCCATCGAGCGGCTGTACGCGCTGGACGAATTCTCGCGTCAAACGTCCACTGTACAGATCGTCTGTTGTTGTCTTTGGCTGTTGTTGCCGCCATTACTGGTCGTGATCGGCATCGAGGCCATCGCGCTGCAGAATCCAGATGCCGGATGTGAGGCCAACAGCGGTGCTTGGGTTCGCTTTGTCATGTCTGCGGTTTGTATCTGCGTGGGGCTCGTAGTTCAATTCAACAAGCTGGTTCCCGTGCCAGCGCACTCGGCGTTAGAAATCGCGTGCTCGGCGTGTGCTGCGTCCGGTTGCTACTCGGCTGTGATGCCGGGGATCGCGATCCTGTGGACATACCCGACCCCATTCGGCTCCGTGATCGGTGCCCAGCCATTCGTTTTCTTCTTCACCTCATCGTTTCTGCTGACGGTCGGCAGAAAGCGGTTCCAAACGATCACGATCCACGACCTCGCAGGCAAACTCAAGAAACAGTTCAGCATGATCTTCGCGCAGGCATCCTAGCCATGGTCTATCCGATCTTCAGCGCCGTGTTCTCCCGGATCCCGTCGAGCTACAAGGCCTACTTCGTGCTGCTACTTCCGTGCGTGCGCTTCGCCCTGAAGCACGTGGTCGTGTGGTTCTCGTCGGATCTGGAGGATTTCCAGCCAGGCATCGTGGTCTTCTCCGTTGGCGTGTTCAATGCGCTCTACACTTCCAAATGCATGCAGAGAGCTCTGGCTCGAAAGCCACGTACGTCGTGATCGTCGTATTTGATATCGCGGAATCCGTCCTTTCCTATCGCGGTATGCGCAAGAATATAGTACAGATCCGCACGTTACAGCAGAAGATCTACCGGATGAGCACCAGGCAATCGCTGCTGGACCAGCTGGTCTCGTTGAGCCAGGAGCCGAACGTGTTCCTGGACCCCAAAGTGTCGACGTCAATCCGGTTCCGGTCTTCGATTGAGCATCGTATGTCCGTTCAAGGCATTCGCCGGCTGTCGTCCATTGCAGCCGAGTCCATTGCCGAATTCAAAGACCAACTCGACATACTGGAAAAGCAGCGATCGATCGGACAGAGGATGTCCGACAGCATCAGCCGGGTGGTCGTCAGTCCCAAGGCCAGCTTCATCGTGCGGTTTTCAACTCGCGTGGCGCCAGTCGAGACGAAACCAAGACGAGAAAACTACTCGTTGGTCCCACAGATTGTTCAGAACGCACTAGTGCAGCCGACTCAAGGTCCTCGCAGAGAGATGGCTGATGCTGCGTTGGCAGACAAGCGCGAGCTCATGCGTGCGGCTCTGAAGTTACTGTTCAAGTGCGAATACCACACGCTCGTGGAGTTCGTGAAGTTCGCAGTGTCAGTCATGTACGCGATCTACGTCCTAGTGCTCAACCAGCTGCCGAGCGCCCAGTACTATCCGGAAATGCGTGACATGGCCACAGATCAAGCCTACACCATGGTGTTGGGCATCCTCGCGTACTCCTTTTATGAAGGGCTCTCGTTACTGGCGATGCGTTACGCCGTGAAATGGTGCTGCGGGGTCTCGCCCGTGCACCTCCTGGGCTTTGTGGTCAAGAACCAGTCGAAGGAGTTCCAGGGACGGCTTCTCGCCTGCTATGCCTACGTCCTGCAGCTGACGCTCGACCACTTCGGTACGTCTCAGACAGCCTGCCTGCAATGCCTGGGGCCCAACGCGGACTGACATTGGCTCTCTCTCAGGTGTGAACTTCTCCTTTGATTTCCACTACAAGTCGTCGGAGTCGTGACGACGCCTGTGCTTCCAGGCGAAGAGACCTCCGGCCGTTCAGTTGATGTGATAGCATAGAGATATTTATTTGTTCGGGATCAAAAATGCGGCTCCTAATGCAGATTTGTTCGGTCTTGGGTGGGTGTCTTGCTTCGGTGGTCTCCGAAGCAAGGGGTCTAGTTCTTGGCGGCCGCCTCTCGTGCCGCCTGCTCGCGCATGGCGGCAGCGCTGCGCTCCTGGAAGATCTCGATGCTGTTGTTCATGGCCTCGAACGTGGCCTCGATGCTCTTGTCCGAGCCGGACTCGAGCGCCTTGGAGAACTGGGCGGCCTCGGGCGGGCACACGATCATGCCCATGCACAGCTGCAGCGCTGTGGCGGCCTGCGAGCACGCGAACTCGCTGTTGCAGGTCTTGACTTCCATGAGGCAGTTCTTGCACGAGTCCTTGATCTTGGCGAAGGTCTGCTCCACCTCCTGCGCGCTCAGCGGCGGCAGCGGCTCGCTGTCGGCCGCGGCCTTCTCGATCAGCTTGGCGCGCGCCTCGAGATCCGGGCCCTTGAGCCCGTTGACCAAGCTCACGAGCGGGTATTTGATGCGGTCGATGAGCGTGTCCAGCGAGTCGATGGCCGGGCGCGCGAAGACCGAGATGGACTTGACGCTCGTGGCCGAGTGCAGCTCGGGCACCTTGTCCTCGCTGGCCTTGTCGTCGTCAAAGTAGTAGTCGATGACGTAGCGCACCTGCGTGTTGTCGCTGCGCAGCACGGTCCAGTCGTGGCGGTCGAAGGGCTTACCGTAGCCCAGCATGCTCTTGATCCAGGCAATGGGCGTGAGGTCGTCCGGGCGACCCATGAACTTGAGCAGCTTGGCATTCGAGTCCGGGCGGCAGATCTTCTCGTAGTGCTCCACCTGGTCCCACGCGCGCTCGTTCATGTTGTTGTGGATGGACACGATGGTGCTCACGTCGCCCTCGTGCACGTCCGCGCCTTTGCCCTTGCGCTTGAGCGCATTGAAGAACATTTGCTCCGACGGGTAGGCCCACGTGCCCTCGGTGCCGCCCTTGGGGATCGTGGACTGCACGCGCTCCTGCGACAGCGGGAACCGCTGCTCGTCGTTGGGTTCCTGGTTCGGGTTGTACGGCATGTTGTTGGTCGGGTCAATGCGCTGGCTGTACACGTTGTACACCTCCTGGTCCGGCGCGGGCTGGCCCTTGTGCTGCACGGGGCAGCCGCCTTCCAGCGCGGCCTTGGGCGACGCCGGAGCCTTGTGCTGCACAGGGCAACCGCCTTCAGCCGCAACAGGTGCAGGCGCTGGTGCAGCATCGTGCTTGACTGGGCAGCCACCGGCCGTAGCCGCAGCCGTCTGGGCGGAAGGCGACGCCTCCTTGGTCGTGCTTGCAGTGTTGCCCATACTCACTCCACCACTCAAGGCGTTTGGCTTGATGCCGAAATCACCGGAAGCGCAGGATCGGGACCGGTCCCGATCTTGACTGGCCACTCCTCTTGGGGACCGGACCGGTCGGAACCCCAACGAAAGATCCGACGTCGGAGCAGGAGGAAACGCGTGAGCCATGGAGACGCATACGAGTGAAGAGATGAGTGCAGAGGCAACAGAGGCGGTGGTGTATGGAGAGCAACAGCAAGAGATCGCGGGTCGCACGACCAGAGAGCAGCTTGGCGCTCGATACGCATGCGTCGTCGCGTGATACACTATTACTTATGAACTTAAACAGATAAATGTGCTGGATTGTCTTCATCAGTATGTGAAAGCATGCGTTCCGACACCAAGAAGTGACACAGTTTCTGAGTTATGAATGCCGTCTTGGATTCCATTGTCGTTGATGCAGTGCAAGTTGCCTTTTTCAAATTACTCTAGGTACGCAGCATGTTGCCCCGCACTTAGCAGGACCCCTGACGATTACCAATCTTGACATATTTGGGTTATTGCTCTCAATCTATAAACCTGATACCCCGTCTATTTTTGGGTTTTAAACCATAAACAGGGTTTAGGTTTTATATTGCCCAAACCACACGTATACAATCGCTCATATGCTAGCATTAGCTGTGGCTCTGAATCGTGTAGGGAACCTTGACGGGTGATATGATTGGGCGTGGGGGACTGGGCGCCGTGGGCCAAAGTTGGTGGCGAGCAGCCGATGGGCGAGCCGCCGCTTTCAGACTGCCCGAATTCATTGTCCTTGTTGTCTCGTGAGGTAAGAAAGCGCGCCGAGTGATCATGCGATGAGATTGCGGCTGTGTGCGCGCTGTGCTTGAGGTCGTACCCCTCTTGAATACAAGCACTATGTAGTCCTCTCTCTTTCTCTATCCTCCTCATGCCAATCATGAAGCCCATGCGAACCAAAGCCACTCACATCTCTTCCTTTGTCATGTCCTGAACAGCATTCAAAATGAAGCTCAACATTGCTAACCCGCTCACTGGTGCCCAGAAGGTTCTGGAAGTCGATGACGAACTGAAGCTGCGTGCCTTCTACGAGAAGCGCATCTCTCAGGAAGTCGAGGGCGACATCCTTGGCGATGAGTTCAAGGGCTTCGTGTTCCGCATCTCGGGCGGTAACGACAAGCAGGGTTTCCCCATGAAGCAGGGTGTGCTCTCGAACGGCCGCGCTCGTCTTCTTCTGTCCAAGGGCAAGACGTGCTACCGTCCCCGTCGCAAGGGTGAGCGCAAGCGCAAGTCGGTCCGTGGCTGCATCGTCGGCCCCGACCTTTCGGTGCTGAACCTCGTCGTCTCCAAGGCCGGCGATGCCGAAGTGCCCGGCCTCACCGACGTGCAGATCCCGCGTCGTCTGGGCCCCAAGCGTGCCTCGAACATCCGCAAGCTGTTCAACCTGACCAAGGAGGACGATGTGCGCAAGTACGTCATCCGCCGCAAGTTCGACTCCAAGACTGGCAAGAAGAACGACAAGGCCCCCAAGATCCAGCGTCTGGTCACCCCGCGCACGCTCCACCACAAGCGCCAGATCGCCCTTAAGAAGGTGAACCAGCGCGAGAAGGTCAACCGCGATGCCGCTGAATACAACCGCCTCCACGCTCAGGTACGATGCCGCTGCCTTATTGATCTCTTTGGCTGAGCAGATTACTAACATTTCGGCTCTGCATTGGTGTATTTTCCTGCTCCTTTGTCGCCTTATGGCACTGCAGCGCGTGAAGGAGCAGAAGGACCGTCGTGCCAGTGAAGTCGCTAAGCGCCGCAGCAGCCGCAAGAGCTCGGTCAAGGCCTAAGCGCAACAGCAGACCCATCTGCGTTCACAACGGATTCTTTCCCGCGCCCGTCCATGACGCTCCTCTTGTAACGAGAGTGAGTGGAACTGGTAGGGCTGCGTGGGTTGTTCCCATGAACCGTTCGTTTGCTTCATTGCGAACGAGGTTTTGAATAACAGGACAATAACAACAACCATTCAACAACCACTTGAGTCCCATGCAGTGCATCTGTCGTATACCCAATTGCGTATCATGTTGGGGGATTGTACTGTACAAGCCTTCAATAGAGCGCCGTGCGCACTGGCCAACCGTCCGCTCGCGAACTGATGGGCAGAGACCAGCGAGAAGAACAAATACACAGCGCTGGAAGGGGCCAGTATTCAGGTGGTTTCCTGATCCGACTCCTGAAGGAACTGAAGGGCCTGCCCATTTCTTCGGGAGCTCTTCGTGGTCTGTGGCCCAGGCTTCTTCTTGGCATTGGCGTGGCGTAACGACCCAGGCCGGCCCTTTCGTTAGTGTGCGACCCGGCCTTGCGCTTATTCGGTCGACCGACTCGCTATCTTTAGGCGTCTGAGGCGCGTGAGGAGCGAGCTGGTCCGTTGCAAAGAGACAGAAGAAGCGAGAACCGAGCAGCATGACGTCGGCCAAGCCAGTGCCGCCCACGGCGGCGTCCTCGCGCTTCGGTCCGCCGCTCGCGACAGCGCAGGCGCCGCCTCTGGGCGCCATACTGCGCAACACCACGCTGACCGCGTCGCCGCCATTGAACTACGACCCCAGCATGCCCAGCATGGTGGTCACTAGCAGTACTGGCGGGGCCTACTCGCCCCCGTCGTCGTCCTCGTCGTCCACGGACACCATGAGCTACGGAGACGACAGCGAGCAGAGCCCGACAACGCAGCTGCGCTACTACGACCCGCACATGCTGCTGCAGCAGCAGCACCTGCCGCACCCGCCTCTCTCGATCCACAGCAGCAACGTGCTCTTCGGCAGCGATGTGATCCAAGTGCCGCTCAAGGTCGAGGACCGCAACGAATATGTGAATCTAGTGCTGTCGCACCGCGAGTTCGACGCCATGGCGGTCAACATCCCCAAGTACGACGAGATGCGTCCGGGTGAGCTGCTGGCAGAGATCTCGCGGCTCGTGAAGGAGCAGGAGGCCACGCGCAAGCTCAAGCAGGGGTTCTCCAACGACTCGACCGACTCCTCAGCCGTGTTCCAGGCACGCATCTACGAGCTGGAGTTCGAGCTCAAGCGCATGACCACCAAGCTCGCGGCCTCGCGGTCGCTGCAGTCGAGTCTCACGGACGAGACCACGATGCTGCGGTCCACGATCCGCGACCTCGAGACCAACTCGGTCGAGTATGAGAAGCTGTACCAGCAGAACGAGCTGCTGCGCGAGCAGGCCGTGGCCAGCTTCAACGAGGTCGCGCGGCTGCAGCGCATTGCCAGCACAGCGCACGCCCAGCTGCGCGAGTTTAGCTCGGAGTTGCAGGCGCTGCGCTGCCAAGTCGCGCAGCAGCAAGGCGTGGTCATGCAGGCCTCGCAGGAAGCGTTCAGCGAGCTGCTGCAGGACGTCCACGAACGGGAAGCCATGCTGCAGGTCAGCTATCTGGAGGAAAAGACGGAGCGCCAGCTCATCACGGAGAAGTACTACGAGCTCTCGGGCCGGATCCGCGTGTTCTGTCGCCTGCGCCCACCGAGAGACGCGGACGGCATGGCCGTGATCCGACCCAAGCCCAACAGTATTCTGATCGAGAAATCGGCCAAGGAGTTCTCGTTCGACCAGGTCTTTGGCCCCGAGAGCGTGCAGCTGGACGTGTACCAGCAGATCGAGCCACTCGTGGTCTCGTTCTCGGACGGCTACAACGCCTGCATCATGGCCTACGGCCAGACCGGCACGGGCAAGACGTTCACGATGGTCGGCAACAACGATCCAGCGGAAGACGGCGTGCTGGCCAACCAGGGCATGATCCCTCGCGCGCTGCAGCAGGTGTTTGCGATCGTGCGCGCGCGCCAGGTGACCTACAAGGACGTGGTGACTGTGAGCATGGTCGAGATTTATAACGACCAGATCCTGGATCTGCTCTCGGAGGACTCGGTGCGCGGCGGCAAGAACGCCGTGGTCAAGAACGAGCAGGAGATCACCCAGCGCAGCGTCACGCAGTGGGCGCACGTGAACGAGGTGCTGGACGAGGGCAATGCCAACCGCAACATCGCATCCACGTCCATGAACTTGGAGAGTAGCCGATCGCATGCGCTCGTGTATTTGCATCTGGAGAGCCAACACCGCGAGACCATGGAGATCCGCAAGAGCACGCTGTGTCTGGTGGATCTGGCCGGCTCGGAGCGCATTTCGCGCAGCCAGGTCGAAGGCGAGCGGCTCAAGGAAACTCAGCACATTAACAAGTCGCTGTCGGCGCTGGGCGACGTGGTCTACGCGTTGCAGCACAAGGCCAAGCACGTCCCGTACCGCAACTCGAAGCTCACGTACATGCTGCGTGACATGCTCTCGGGCCAGGCCAAGACCCTGTTGATGCTGCAGCTCAGCCCGGACGACACGGACGTGGACGAGACGACCTGCTCGCTCCAATTTGGTGCGCGCGTGAGCCAAGTGCAGATGGGCGCAGTGCGCCAGAGCGTTGAATCGGGCGAGATCATCAAGCTCAAGGAGGAGAACCGCGCGATGGAGAAGAAGTTGGCCGCGTACGCCGACAAGATGAGCGAGTTGCGCGAGGAGAATGCGCGCAAGGCGGACCAGCTGGCTGATAGCAGCCGAAGCAACAAGGATATCCTGGCGCAGCTTCGAACGCAGCAGCAGCAGCTCGAGACCAAGCAGGCAACAGCGACGACAGACTCAGACGACGCCGCATTTGAATCGCCATCACCGCCCAGCTCTCCCAGTGAGCTGCGTCGGCCGTCGAGCCCGACACTCTCAGTACGCAGCGTGTCTTCCACTGCATCAGCTCCGGCGCCATTGGCATCACGGGCCGGCGTCACGCGGACTGTCAAGGCGGTGCGCTCGGGCCTGCGACAGCCGGCGCTCGTGGCGGATCCAGTGCTCGACAAGGAGCAGCGACGCAAATCGCTTTCGACCTTGTCCCGCACTAGCAGTCTGGCCATGCCTCGCGAGCGCTCGCTGCGCTCCCGAGAAGCCCCGTCAGCTCTCCCCAGCAGCCGTCGACCAGCTGCAGCAGTGTCGTCTTCATCGACTGCAGGGCCATCCTCCTCCATACCAGCGAGTCCATCGAGTCGGTTGGCCCGTAGTACGTTGGGCGCGATACCCTCTGCACGAACGCCCATACGCCGCGCCAGTTCCATGGCGACCGCTTCCCCATCGGCACGAGCGACGACAGCGACCTCGTCGTCCCTGCGATCCACGCCATCTCGAGTCGACTCGGGCCGGAGAAGCCTGGGCGGTCGAGCCACCATCACGTCGACGGCCGGGACGACCACCACGCCTCGCAAGACGGCGTCCACGCTCAGCAGCAGGAGCTAGCTTCTGAACTGTGGCCTTGGCTCCCAACTGCTTGGTAGTAGTATTCGGACTCGATAGACTTTAGACTTGGCATTGGCTTCCTCTTTCATTAATAATACTATTGTGCGTACGCTCCGTTCATCGATCGATTGGAGTCCATTAGTCTCAACGGCGCGGGCTCTGGGCTGCGAGACGGAGCTTCAGGTTATGTTCATAGTCCCTGCGTCACACAGTAAAAGAGCTGTTGTCAGCACACAACGAGCTATCTAGTCAGCAATTCTATCACGTAGGAAGCGACGTACTTGAGCGCAATGCGGACGCGGTCCTCTGTGGTGGGCAGCAGGTGATTCAGCGCCGGGGATCGCGTCGTGAACGTGCTTCGCATGGAGATCCGGGGGCTGCCTGTCTTCGATGTCGATTTGGGGCTTGCTGACGAGCCACACGTGACGCTCATGTCGCCGCCATGCATCTCGAGACCCACGCTATGGCGAGGGCTCACGACTGTCCAAGAGAGAGAAAGTGAGCAAATGCATCACGACTTCTCCATAAAGGCAAGACGTACTTGCTGCCAATTGCCGGCGATGGTCCTCGGCTCTCTGGGCGTTGAGCTTCTCGCGAATGGCCTGCGAGATCTCGATGTTGTGTACCGCGCGGGTCTTGGTCGCGTCAAAGTCCGACACGATCTTCTTGATCGGCACGGACTCCGGGAAGCTCGAGATGCGCGACTTTGGCAGCAGGAACCGGGAGCCTTCCAGTGCTGCTCGATTGGCGTCCTTGCTGTTGCTGTTGCTGCCGCTGGACGACAGCCCCTGGATCTTCTTGGCGGCCGAGCCAGGCTCGGCTGATGCAGCACCGGACGCAGATGCAGAGGGTGCTGCTCCATTGCTACTGCCATCCTTGGACGCCATGGACGTTGCACCGGTCGTGTGGCCCTTGATATTGGAGCTGAACTGCGAGCCGCGGAAGAGAAAGCCCAGCTCTTCCTCGATCGTCCGCCAGTGGTCCGGCGCGATGCCCAGCTTCACCACGGAACACACGAAGAAGTAGACGCACTCGAAGAAGTGCTCGTCTTCCTTGTGGTTCTCGAAATTGCTGCAGTGGAGCACCAGCCGTGCATAGGACGACGCCATCTCGGTGGCCGCTTCGTTCTGGTAGCGGACCGCCTTGTGCATGCGCAGAGACCACTCGTCACGCGCATGCAGCAACTTGAGCTCCTCTGGGTTCTCCTCCGTGAAGCTTTTCTCCAACGTCTTGACCTTGACAAACGCCAGCGCGTACGAATTGGCGGCGCTCACGAACTGGAACATGATCTCTACATGAGCAATCAGTCACCAACGGTAAGAGCGAGAACGAAGCGAGAAAGACTTGGCCAAAGGAGCCAAACGGGTTCTAAATACTACCGGTCTTGTGGAAGCCGATGAACTTGAGCGGCAGACGGAAGCGGCCTTCTTTCCAGCTCTGCTCCATCTCATTATAAATGTCGTCTGCATCAACACATAATATGGATATTAACGCTGCAATGTGGCGGCGGAGCTGGCCTGCAGCATTGTTTTACCCATTCGTTTGTGCACGTCGACGGAGTTGCGCCCTCGAGAGTACATGTCTAGTGGAGCTCTGCACATCGGAGCAGGAATTGAGATCCTTTGCTCTAGCTTGTTAATGGGCAAACAGGTGACAGGCAAGCATACCTGAGCTCTCCTTCTGCCATCACGCTCACGCGGCCATCTCGCCTTCCTCCCATTCCGTCAGTGAAAGTGAAAGTGTCTTCAGCGCGGCTAAGCTGCTCAAAATAGCCGTCCCGATCGTGTTCGAATGACCAATCGCACGTCGGATCTGATAATGCACTGCACAGCAAAGCAGCAACCTCAAACACAAAGACGGACGGCCCATTTTCACACCAGCGACGTGCATTTAACAATCAAAAAGCACTAGGAATCTCCGATCAGATCGTCCATTCGGCGCCCTCCAGCGCGTCGTCTTCAGGCGCGATGAACGGCGTGTGGATGGATTTGATCATGACTTCGCCGCAAAAGATGCACTCCGAGGCGATGATCTCGTCCAGCTTTTGCTGCACCATCTCGCGCTCCTGCGTCAGGTTCTGCTGCTGCGCCGCGCTGGTCTCCTTGGCGTTGGCCTCGCCATTGACCCCGTCCTTCTCGGCGTTATTGAGGTTGAGGAACGACAGCGTGGACAGCGGGCGCTGGAAGAAGTTCGAGGCGTTCGACTGCGCTTCGGTCGACAGCTCGTTCAGCTTCTGGAGCAGCTGCTTGACTGTCTGTCGCTGGAAGCTGTTCAAGTGCTTTTGCATCTCCTGACGCAGCGCCGACGCGTGGAACGCATGGGAGCACGGGAAGAGATAGAACTCCTTGCCGAGGATGTTCTGTCCCGTGAGCTCGCAGCGTTGATTGCCAGAGATAATCGCGCAGCGCTTGCGCAGCTTCTGCATGTCCGAACGGATGAGTTCAGCCGACTGCGTGTAGTCCTGCATCTCCTCCTTGAGCTGCTCAATGCGGTCGTTGTAGACCTCGAGCGATTCGCAGATCTCCTTCTTGAAGTCATTGATCAGCACAAAATCCGGGAAGAACGGCAGGATGTCCTCAATCTTGATGAGCCCGCTCTCCTTGATGATCGCCATGGCCTCCTTGATCTCGCCACCAGCATCAATGGTGTGCTTGGCGATCAGCGTCCACAGCTTCTTGCGCGTCTCTTCGTCTTCCGGCATGTTGGCCATTTCCTTGGCGATCTTCACATCCACCTGCAGCGCCTTCTCGACGGCGTCTTGGTACAGCCCCATGGCCGAATAAATGTAAATACACGCGCGATTCTTCTCGTTCTGGGTGCACAGGCGGAGCGCAAACACGATATCGAAGAGATGCTTGCCATTGTGCTTCTTCTGCATGAACTTGATCAGCAATCGCTCGTCCGGGTGCTTGGCCAGCAGGAACAGGATGTAGTTGTGAATGGTCGGATCGCGGTTGCCCTGCTTGATGGCGAATTTGAGAAAGCGAATGGCCAGTTCCAGCACCGCACGACTCTTCTGGCTGCTGCCCACGGTGGCCGCATCTTTCTGGTGCACATGGCGCACGATCGACGGGATCAAGCGCGTCGGGTTGAGCGTCTCGGCTTCTCGCCAGGCTTCGTAGAGCTCCTTGGGCTTGTGGATGATCAGCTCGGGGGAGTACTTGTAGTAGAGCTCCTCGACCTTGGAGGTCGGCACGCTGCGTAGCAGCTCAATAGCCGCTCCGTACTCGCCACGATGCACGTGATAGGTCACAACCTTTTCGTAGTCCTCGATCAAGGTCGCGTAAAACACCAATTCATCCGTCCGGCCGTGGCTCGAGATCAAATTGAACGTCGTGGCTGGGTCCAGATGGTTCTTCTGATCCTGCAGGAACTGCTTGAACTCAAACAGCAAATTGGCACGCGAGTCCACATCGCTCGCGCTTCCCTTCAGCACGTTGAACTTGTCCAGGAACAGCTCCACGATCCACGAGCACAGCACTGTTTTCTGGGTCTTCTCCTCGTTGCTCAGGCTCTTGAGCTTTTGCAGCAGGAACAGAAGCAGCGAGTCGCGGGTCTCCTTGTCCAGAAACTTGAGCGCGACCTCTTCGAACGAGCGCGAGGTCTTGGCGTAGATCACGGCGGCGCGATCGTACTCGCCTTTGTCAAAGTACTTGTCGGCCTGGGCCGTCAGCACCTGCTGGCGCTCGAATCCATTGCGGCAGACCGACAGCGCGTGCTCAAAGTCGCGGTCGTCGCCTGGGCCTGCCACGGCCTTGTTCAGGTACAGCTTCCACACGTTGCGGTCTTCATCCGCGATCACGATCTCGAGGATCCGGCGGTCCGAGTGCACCCAGACAGTGTTGAGCGACGGGTCGTGCGTGAGTCCGTGCACGTTGCCCACGCGCGAGTCGAAGGTCTCCTCCATCACGATCACGCCGCTGAGCTTCGAGATCGCTTGCAGATAGCGCGGGTAGAGCAGGATCACGTGGTACTGCGTGACCGCGAGCGATATGGGCGGGGTCCACGAGCGCGTGCTGTCGCCCTTGCCCGGGTACGAGAGCAGGTCGCAGCCAGTCGTGATGTTGTCCACGGTGCTGGAGGAGCCAAAGATGAACTCGCCGTGGTACACACCTTCGCCCGTGAGCAGGCCGAAGCACTTGGCGCGCTCACGTTCCTGCTTGGCGAAGAACCGCAGGTCGGCGTTCGGGATCTCGCCCGGAAGCTCCTGGAACCGCAGGCGATCCGGGTTGGTGTACTGGCTGAAGAGCCCCTCAAAGCCGGCGCTGGTGCCGGCCGGGTCCGTGCCCAGGAACTGGAACATGCGCGTGGGCCGCTTGCCCGAGCCGGAGGTCGTGAGCATGACATACGTCTTGAGATCGCCCGCGGACGTCTTCCAGCGCTCAAACTCCAGCCCGGCGATCGGTCCCTGGTTCGAGATCTGGTACACCTTCTTGAACGCGCGCTCCTTGCCGTCGAACTCGGCCTCGTAGATCGCGCCCGAGTCGGTACCGACCAGGATCGGGTCGGTCGCGGCCGGCGAGCCCTGCTGCCGGCCCCAGGCCACGCACGTGAACTTGAGCGCCTGGGCCTTCATGATCTTCTTAGGCCGGTTCGTGCTCGTATGCAGGTAGAAGTTCGAGCCGTTGTCCATGGAGATGAGCACGTGGCTGCCGCTTGGGTCGATGAGCACGTTGGTCATGGCCACGCGCGGCTCGATCATGATCTCCTCGATCGTGCCCACCGAGTCCGTGGCGTCCACGGTGCAGCGCAGCAGCATGCCCTCGAGCGAGCCCAGCGCCATGACGCCGTTGCCCACGGCCATGCAGTTGAGCGTGAACCCCTTGCGGCGCGAAACCTTGAGCCCGTGCTCGCGCAGCTCCATCATCGGGCGTTCCTCCTCCTTGGCGTCCGTGAGGTTGTCGCCGAGCGTCTCAAAGTCAAAGTCCTCATTGCTGCGGCTGTCGAAGTCGCCACCGCCGCCGTACGGGGACGCATCGTAGGGCCCCGCGCCGCCGCCGCCGCCGCCGCCGAAGGCATTGGCACTGGCGGATCCCACGCCGTTGCTGCCGGTGGACGAGCCGCCGAAGCTCGCCTCCTCCTTCTTCCAGTCCGCGAACAGATCGGCCGACATGGTGCTCCCCCTTCTTTTGACTGCCAAGCTGGCGGCCGGATTTCCGTCCTGTCCCTAATTCAGAGTTGAAGAGCTACTGAGTCAGGAAACGCAATTAGGGATTACCGCCTGGGAGAATTGATTGTTTCGGGTAAGTACGACATAAATTACTTGCCCAGCAAGCCAAGCTCAAGCATGGACGACCGCGCGCAGACCTATGTGGACGCGAGCAAGCGGATCGTGGACGAGCTGGTGAAGCAGGGCAAGCCCGTGCCCGAGGAGCTGGTGCAGACCCAGTGGATCCTCGAAATGTGGTGCAACAACGCCGACCGCATCGCCAAGTCGCTCACGGACAGTCGGCGGCGGAAAAGCGGCGACGACCTGAGCACGATCGAGCAGCTGCTGCGCGAGCAGGACAAGTACATGAGCCAGGTAAAGCAGGCAATTCGGTGGGGGGGAGGGTCTGCTGGCAATGCGCCATTGGCTGGGGGTATAGCGTCGCACTGGAAGCGTTGTGTTCGCTAATTGATGGTGGTGCTTCTCTTCAGATGGCCGAGCTGTATCAGAAGCTCAGCGACAAGCCACTGGTCGCGGAGGAGGAAAAATCCTGAAGGTCGAGTGTCTGGCCCAACGCGGCCGACACTGCCGCCTCATTGCCAGGTCGATGACCTCGCTCTCTGCTATCTATCCACACATCCTGGTCGCTGGTCGGCTGCATTGCGAACCCAAGCACGCCTGATTCCATGGGTTCTGATGTTCTGGTGTGGCCAGTAGGACGAGTGGCCAGTGGTCAGTGGATCTCCATCCATCTGTGAACATCAACAACGAGAGCTTGACAGACCAGATCCCAGCTTGATCTCTCTCTCTTCATGCCTTTGCAGCAGTCGCTTCACTGCTTAACGGCCTTGGGCCGTCGCCTCGTAGCAATGCGCTCTCTCTCGTGAGCTAATGCGGCGGCAAGCCACGCGTGACGGATTGAGAGAAGAACGCTCCGGCGTTGGCTGACACCTGAGATGGAACAACAGGACGGCTTCATGACGTGCTTCGAACGAGCTCGCGTTGCTGAACCGATGCAGTTGGGACGTTGAAGAACCATGCGTCTCGGTGGCCAAAAGAAGTAAGCGAACCCTTCCTGCCGCCGGAAGCTTCCGCCTGAAGTTGTTCCATCGACCTCTCTCCTCTCGCTTTGTTCCAGCCACATTGGACTCACGCTCCATTGCACACGCAGTCAAGGCGGGGAAACCTTCAAGACCCCTGCATGACCTCACACTCGGCGTGTCTTTGCGCTCGGCCGTTGCAACCGCCTGAGCCAAGCGACGCGCTGGATCCCCATGCGCAATGACCGCCCTCCAAGCGCCACGTAAAGAGCGCTACGTGGACCAGGACTGGATACTCCTAGTAGAAACCAGCATGAGCCTTGCTGCTACTACTGCGTCTTTAGTCCTACATGCCTTCTCTCTCTCATCTATTGTCGTCCGCTCTCTGCAGGCAGAGGAAGAGCTGGCCGTCTGGACACTGCAGCGCACATGGAAATTCTGCCATCGGGTCTCTGCCGTCGCCACGCCGCTTGGGTGCGGTAAAGCCCATGCTCCTGTCTGCTGCATGATCTTCCCTGCCCACACCACAGGCGGGAGAAGGGATCTTCTGCTTGCTGGAAGATGGGAGTGACGTGAGGAGGAATCCGTTCGTGCGGGCGCGTCCTGGAACATCAAGCGCTGGCCCGAGCCGGCGTGACCGCATGCGCGCACTCCAAGCGAGCTGAAACGACCGGTCGACTGCAGGATCGATACGATGAGTCGTTCGTCTGCCACGTCTCTCTCTCTCACGGTGGTTCTTCTGTTGTTCCATCACGGCCGTCGCCACTTTCCATCGTTTCTTTCTTTGGCGCGTGGGGCCAGATCGCGGCGGTTCCCAAAAGCTCCGATTCCCATCGCAGCTTCCTTCCGTTTTTCCGCTTCTTCTTCTGCGCTTCCGACTCGTTCTGGAGCTTGGACCAGCGGACGATCGAGCGACTCGAATGCTCCGCGTCCATCTCGAGCATTTTCGGTTTTGCAGCAGCCTGGCCAGCCACCGCACACAGCAGCAGCAGCAGCCCCATACATACACCACAGCAGCCTCTGTGGATTTACCCTCTGTCTATCATGACTCGAGACAACTCGCCTCGCAACCAGGACGACGAGTTCCTGGTCCAGCACCTGGTGGACCCCGTGGACTGGGTCTCCGACATGGAGCGCACGCTGTGCCATGTCTGCACGCGCGCCTTCGGCACCTTCCGCCGCAAGCACCACTGCCGCATGGTAAGCTCTCGCTCACTCCTGGTCCCCTGTCTGCTCGTAAGCTGACTGGGCTCTTGCGTTCACAGTGCGGAGAGGTCGTCTGCAGCAACTGCACGCTGCACAAGAACGCCAACCTCGTGACCATCGGCTACACGCGCGTGCGCGTCTGCATCTCGTGCGTTTTCAGCCACGCGCACACGCAAAAGGTGCGGTCGTTCTCGCCGCGCGACCACCCGGCCGCGGTCTTTGCCATGGAACGGTCGCCCACGGTCACTGCGAGCTCTGAGGCCACGCAGCAGTGGCTGCGCAGCCACATACACTCGCCGGCGTCCAAGTCGGACGAGCCGGACTACGACACCGAGGACTACACATCAGGCAGCAGCTTCGAGAGCTCCAACCGCAGCTACGCGACCGCCCCACACAGCCAGGAGAGCGCCCGCCCGCGCCGTCGCAGCCACGCCGCCAAGCCATCCCATCAGCAGCAAGAAGAGGACGATAACGACAACGACTACTCGTTCTGGACCCACTCGTGGCCCAAGCCGCCTGTGCCGAGCCACGAAGCCCAGCGTCTGCGTGCGCTGCATGCGCTGCAGATCCTGGATACCGAGCCGGAGAAGCCATTCGACATGATCTGCGACCTGGCCAAGGCCCGACTGGCTTGCCCCATGGCGGCCGTGAGCTTCATGGACGAGCATCGCCAGTGGTTCAAGGCCAGCGCCGGGCTGTCGCACAAGATGATCCCGCGCAAGATCGCGTTCTGCGCCTACACGATCGTGCAAAAGGAGCCAATCGTGGTGCTGGACACGCTCGCGGACCCGCGCTTTGACCACAACCCGCTGGTGCTGGGCGCCGCCGAGGTGCGCTTCTACGCGGCCGCGCCGATCCTGGATCCGAGCACGGGCCACGCCATTGGAAGCGTATTCGTGCTTGACACGCGCCCGCGCGAGTCCTGCGACGTCTCGATCCTCGAGCGGTTGGCGTACGCCGCCAGCGAGAACCTGCCAAGCCCCGGCTTGAGCACCGACACGGCGCCCGTGGAGGACGACGAAGAGGAGGAAGAGGAGTCGCCCGAGCACGACGAGCCGGAAGCCGAGGAGCCCAAGGCCATGCAGATCCCAGCCCCGCCGGCGTCGGCGCCGACCGCATCGTCATCGTCGTCATCATCCACACTGACGACCGCACGGATACCGGCCCCGCCGGCGTCCACGTCGACCCTGGCACCGTCCTTGGCCTCGCTGACCAAGAAGACCGCGTCCGGCGAGAGCATGGAGCTGCTGCTCATGCGCCTGCTGACACAGAACACAGAGACCCAGCAGCAGCTGGCCGTACAGCAGATCTCGCTGTCCAACACGCTGGGCCACCACAGCACGCAGATCAAGCAGCTCATGACCAATTTCGCGCGCATGGAGGCCAAGATGGAGGCCATTAAGAAGTGATTGGCCGGTCCCCTTGTGAGTTCGTGATCCCCCATGACGTGTCGGTGTCGTCTCGTCCACCTCGTAGTATCTGTCGGCCTGTAGTAGTCCAGCCACAACCCATTTTCCATACTGTAATCCCTACGTTAAGCAAGCGTGTACTTAGACTCAATCGATTGTTGTCTTGCTTGTCTACAGTGAGCCATGAAGTTGAGAGAGAGAGCGTCGCTCCAAGAGAGTGCGTAGGTGGGTATGTCGTACATGTTGGTGCTGTTTTTACTGATCAGTTGGAGGGGTATTTGTTTCTACTGTAAGAACAGGGAGCAGAGCCAAAAGCGCTCTCAGTCCCCGAGTGTTCTTCTACACACGTACACATCACGAAGCGAGCGCTGACTGGAGACAGACGGTCTAGGCGTAGATGGCCTTCTGCTTCTCGACTTCGGCAATGTACGCCGTCATGGCGTCCTCGGTCGAGACGCCCTTCTTCTCGGTCCAGGCGTTCCACTTGGCCTTGCCGGTCAGGTCGAACATGCCGGGCTTGGCCGTGGTGTTGTCGCCGACGGTTGCCTGCTTGAAGTAAGCGTACAGAGCGAGCTTCTCTTCGTTCGTCTAGAGATCGTTGATGCGCATCATCATCATCATTCGTCAGTCCATCTTGACTTAAGCGCACTACAGAGATGCACGCTTCACGGGCGCATAGATGAAGGAAAAGGCACTTACGGGGTCCTTGGTGAAGGTCTTGACAAGGGCGGCAGCCGCTTCGAACTGGGTCTTGAGGTCCGACATGTTTGGGCGAGAGATCTGGTTCGAGAGGTGCGTGGCCGGAGAAGAAGTGAGCTGCACGAGAGTTGTTGCCTTTTTTGGTGGGGGAGAAAAACCTTGAGGGTAAGGTTTAATCGCAATATGAGATTTTTTTATTCCGCACGCCGGGCCATCATGTGACCAGGAGCGATGACGCCGTGAAAAGTGTATTTCAGCCAATCAGATCCAATCATTCCATTGTGGCCACGTCGTGATTGGCGGGAGAGAGCTTGAAGTGCGAACGTGACGCACTCCAAGGGCAGGCCCTGATGGATGAATGCGGTACCGATGCCCTGGGGCCACGTGGAGCCAATGGGCCAAAGATATCAGACGGTGGGTGGTGTGTGGGCCTTCGTCCGCCCGTCAAAGAGGAAGCCATCCCGCTGATTCAAGTGCTGGATCGTGGACTAAGAAGCGCCGTTTTGCGCAGTGACTCATCCTGGATATTTTCCACTGGGAAGGGGATCTGCGGCTGTCGTTAGATTGCGCCCGATCTTCCGTAGCTGCTCATGATTACACCAATTCGGCCAGCCCAACCAAATCAGCGCGTGTTTACTCCATGATAATGCCGGCCGCCGCTTTGCCTGCCTGCCTCTGGTTTTAATAACCGCCATTGCCGTTCGCAAGCGCAAGCAGCGAAGGGGTCGGTTGCACTCTTTGCACTTGGCGAAAGGGCGGGTTGGAGATGACGGCCGCAGCGAACAATGGCGGCGCGTTGGCGGCACAGGAAGAGCGCTCGAGGCTGCAGCGCCACAGGAGGCCATGGGTACGCTCCGCATTATGTCAGGGCGTCTGTGTCTGTGCAACTCATGCCTTGTGCTATGAAATAGTGGGAGCTGCTGCCCAAGCCGTTCATCGTGCTCGTGGCCTTTTGCATCACCTTCGCCATGACGTCGTTGCTCGGGCTGCTGTTCTTCGGCGGGCCGACCGCGTCAGTCGCATCGTCCACTTCGTCATCATCGTCCACTGGAGAGATCTCGTCCAAGAACCTGCTGCTGGTGGGCGTCATGACGTCCATTATGGGCAGCTTGACCACCGCCAGTGGCTACTGCTGCCAGCGCCTGGGCCACCAGATCCAGTCGCTCACAAGCGAATCGGAAGCAGATGCGCAGCAAGCCGAAGACGCCCAAGCCCATCACGAGAGCCAAGCAGCATCCGCATCAAGCCCATTAATCGCCATCGGCATTCTGCTGCTGGGCTGCGGTACTGTCTCGGCCGTGATGAACCTGGGCATCTTGGGCATGAGCGTCACGGCGCCTTTTGCAGCTCTGACGCTGATCTTCAACGGCATTCTCGCCTGCACGGTGCTGCATGAACAAGTCACCAAATCCGATCTGGTCTCGACCTTTGTCGTCCTGATCGGCGTGACGCTCGCGGTGATCGGCGTGCAAATGGCCGACCTGCCGGTTCAGCATTATGCGCTTGCGGATATCGAACAGCTACTGCAGCGGTCGTGGCTACCAGCGTTGTACTCGTTGGTCGTGCTGGGCTCTCTGCTGGTCTGCTACGCGTATGTTGTATGCAGAGACCTGGTGCAGGACCCCCTGGGCCTTGCGTGCTTCTCTATCGGCGCGGGGACACTCAGCGGCTTTTCCAGCATGTGCGTCAAGTGCACGGTCGAGCTCATCAAGTACGCAGTGAAGAATCCGGACCAGAACGACCTGGGCAACCCATTGAGCTACACGTTCGTTGTCGGGATCCCCATCTGCGTGCTGTCGCAGCTTCGGCTCATGAGCTTCGGGTTGAAGAACTTCGGCACGCTCAAGTACGTACCGACCTATCAGGCGTTCATTATCATGTCCAATCTCGTGAACGGCATGGTTTTCTTCGACGAAGCCAAGACGTACTCGGCGGTCTCCATGGGGCTCTTCGTGGGCGGATGCAGCGTCACAATCATTGGTGTGCTCATGCTACTGGCCAAAGTGCCTCCTGCAAGAAGCGCAGCAGAGCAGCAAGAGCTGGAAACGCACGAACTCAAGCTGAAGAAGGCTCAATCGGCTTCTGGGATGATCGTCGCTCCAGAGCCCACATGCCTCGTCCCTCCAGTCCTGCTCATGAAGACCGACGACCAAGTGATACCGCTGGATAGCGGCATCCTGCATCTCGAAGCGGACGACCAAGTCACGATAGATAGTCCAAGTAGCAGATACCCAGCCAGTAGCTGGTAAGTAGTAATATATTGGTATTAGTTGTAGCATCTTTTCAATATTGGTTATGCATCAAGCAGAGAGAACCACGTCCTGGATTCACGTCTCTGGTGGTCGTATTGTGCAAAGGCCTTCAACACGAGAGCGTGGCCACCAGCAATAGCTGCAGCGATTGAGGCGCTAATTGCGATCCCAACTCGCGGCCTTTCACGTATACTCACTCTAATTCTGTCAGGTAAGGTACACCCCAGCTCAATGTTATACTTGTTATTTGTATGGAATACAACGATCAAGTATCTCCAGCTGTGGGCGACCTGCTGGCGACCAGTGGTTTGTGCACCAGAGAGATGCGAGCGAGCGCCTCGTTGATGCGGATCCGCATTCGCAGACGTCGACAGCAGCCCGTAGGAGCATCAGTCAGTCGGTCATGGAGCATCATCAGGTCGTGATCATCGGCGCCGGCATCGCTGGTCTGCGTTGTGCGCACCAGCTGGTGCACGAGAAGGGCGTGAAGGACGTGCTGGTCGTGGACGCGCAGGACCACATTGGTGGGCGCATCCTGGCCAACACGGACTTCATTCCTGGCATGACCATCGAGGTCGGCGCCGAGTTGCTCCATGGCGCCAACACGACGCTCACCAAGCTTGCGGAGGAGAAGCAGTGGAACCTGCGCGAGATCTTTACTTGGGCTCAGGTAAGCGACCGGCTTGCCAAGCCGAGTACATATGTGGATGGAAAAAATCAAATCAGTATGGTGGTGGCTGGAATCTCTGGTCATGATGATGTCTCATGACAATCAAACGCATCGATTAATCAGCCTTGGGTCAGCGCCTCCGTGCACGCATTCCATAACCTCTTGGCCTTCATACGCATGCAATAGTAACTTGGGTCCTTATTAGCATCTCACGGCTCGAGCTCTTCGGAGCTCGAAATGCAGGCTGTCAATGTCACCAGTTCTTGGCCATTGAATGCAGTCTGTGCTCACTGTGAGGGGTCAGTCTGGACTCCAACATCATTTTCCTTCCGCCACCAGTAGTAAACCAAATCAGCAGTAGCATAGTGTAGGCCATAGTAAATCTTCGTCCGTCAATGCATGTCCCCTTGACTTCAATTCCATCCTTCTGTCGTACTCATTAAATCCTATTTGTCTCTTGATCTCTTGCTTGTGAATCCATGTAGGGCGACGGCGGTCCGACGGAGCCAGCACCGGATGGAGGCATCGGCTACTACTATCTCGGCGACCAGAAGCGCATGCTGGCGTTCGACGACAAGGATGAAGACTTTTGCAAGTTCAATGCCTCCGTGTTCGCATTGAGCGACATTGAAGACGTGGACTCCATCGCACCCACGGAGTCTATGCTGGACTACTTTAACCGATGCGACCTCTCGAAGTCCATGATGAAGCTCGCGGAGGCTGGCTATGCCAACACGGCTGGCGGCCGTCTTGACGACATCTCGCTGCGTGTGACCTGCCGCTACGAGCGCCAGTGGATCGAGCTCGAAGACGAAGGCGACTACCGTGTCGTGCCCACGTTCTACCGCATTGTGGATCATTTCGCGACCGGTGTGACGACCAAGCTCCAATGGCCCGTGCAGACGATCAACTACTCGTCCCCGAACGCGATCGTGCTCACAAACAAGTCCGGCGAGAAGATCTCGTGCGAAAAGCTGGTGGTGACTGTGCCGACTTCGGTCTTCCAGGACATTGAATACGTCCCATGCCTTCCGTCGGCCAAGGTGGAAGCCGTGCAGAGCTACGGCATGCGTCGCGCCGCCAAGGTGCTTCTTCATTTCACAGACTCGTTCTGGCCGGCCAATACACACGGCGTGATCTGCTCGGACTGCTTCTTGCCTGAGTTCTGGGTCAACAACACGCATGGCGTGGGCCATCTGCTTGACAACGGTGATGAATCTGAATGGAGCAAGCCGACTGCCGATGCATCAGCCGAAGTCCAGTACCTGGTCACGGGTTTTGCCGGCGCCGATTGCGCCGACCGACTTGAGAAGCTTGACCACCAAGAGATCATCGACCGGTTCCTGGACCAGCTGGATCTTATTTACGGCACCCAGGACCAGCCGAAGCCTGCGCGCGCCTGCTTTGTCAAGGGCATGTACTTCGACTGGGGTAATGTCGACTACGTGCGTGGTGGTTACAGCTACCCGCGCGTCGGCCAGTCGGATTCGGCAGCCAAGGACCTTGCCCAAGCCATCGACAACCGCGTGTTCTTTGCTGGCGAGGCAACTTCCTTTGAGCAGCCTGGCATGTCCGTGCACAGTGCTCTGGACACGGGTACTCGTGCTGCCGACGAAGTGACGGCTTCGCTTGCCTCGTAGAAAAATGTTTCCTGTACATATTCCAATACAAAACCACAGTTTTGATGCTCTTCCACCAATGCCCAATGCTGCACATTGCCAAATAGTTCAAACGGTATTAGTATTAGTAATGAGCATGCTGATGTGTGTTGGCTAAACTAAATGAATATGAAGGCTATGGTACGGACCAACTTTCTCGTCGTCCACCGGACCCATGTCATTCATTACACGCAGAGAGGGCGGGATATTAAATATTTTTTTCGATTCTTGAATGGACTTGGACGAAAACTGCAAAAAAGCGAGGCAACCTTGGGTATCCACAGCTGAGCTTGAGCGACATGGCTATTAGATGAGCTTCTTGTGGGAGAGCACGTGCTTTCCAAACGTGAAGTTCCGGAGATGCTCGCGGTTGTGATCAATTATACAATGAAGACGCTGCAGGTCATCCTTGTCGGCCTTGTCCAGGAGCTTTTGGACCACATAATTCGCGTACATATGCTTCATCATGACCAAGAAAGCGCAGCCCGATCCACTCTCATCACAATCCAGCACCAGGTTCACAATGTCATGAATCTCCGAGCGAGTGGCGTTGTCCAGGCATTTTTCAACCACGTTGCTTGCGTATTTGTGCTGACTCCACCGCGCGATATCAGGGATGAGGGCACGCATCACAACATCACGCTGATCTCCTTCGCCGTGACTGATAACATGCTGCACAACGTAATTGCCAAACTGGTCCTTCACCAATTCGCGGCAATCGTAGATAATCTCGCTGAGCACAGGGCGAATCTGTTCCGGAGAACAGTGCTCCAAAATCCGCTGCACAACTCGGCAGCCGTACGTATGCGTAGACAGCACAGCAACTTGACCGATAAAACCATCGATGATAAACTGGACATCGCTGCACGCTACTTGGCATCGAATCGCAAGGCTGCCAACGACACCGCAATTGTTTCGCCACGATGCGACCTCGATGCACTTTTGCAGCACATGGTTTCCATTTTGATCCAGCGCGCACTCAGCCACGTGCCCTTTGAGCTCGTTGATCAACGAGAGCTGCTCAGCTACGGAAGTTGTCTCTAGCGCCTTCTGGATAACTCGGCATCCATACACTTGAAGCGCAAGAGTCAACATGTTCGTCTTGAGCAGATTCACCAGCAGCTGATGCTGCTTCGGAGACCCATGATCGAAAAACTTCTGGATGACATAATTTCCATAAATGTCGGTCATGAGCACAAGCGCTTCGGGATAAATTTCTGCAAACGCGTCCTCTCGGGTATTTTCATCCGCCTTCTCCAACTTCTGCTGGATAAAGCGAGATCCTGTCTGGTCTTTGGCGAACGAGACGAGATGCCCCTTGATGGCTGAAAGCTCCCATTTTTCAGCACTCGTCGCTGCAGACTTCAGCTCTTCAAGCAAACTCTTGAACGAATAGGAGTACGCCGTGGAGCGAGCTGGATCAACGCACCCTCGGACTTCATACACTGGCCGTTGAAAGTTGGCTTGCGCCCTTGAGTAATCATGTCGAGTCTCATAGTCCTGGTGGCGGTACTGATTAGGCACCAATCTGCTTGGCGCTTTGGCATTTTCCTGCATGGCATATTTTGGGTAATACGCTGGGACATGTCGACTGCTTGAGCCGAATGCCATCGGGGTGGCCGCAAAGTTTGTCGGCGCCACTGGATACTGATAAAAAGACTGGTCTTCATGGGTACTCCACGATGATTTTGCTTGGGCGATCATCGCCGGATGCATCAAAAATGGGGACTGAGGAGGTTGAGAGGGGTACAGGGAGCTGGCATATGCGGGGTGCATCACGTTTTTGCTGTATGGGTGGCCCAATATTCTGGAATCACTTGGATGATACCGAGCACCCAGTCGTTGACTGTACATGTGACTCTCTTGAGCATGCTTCAATCCCTGGCGTTGCGACCTTCCATTTTCACCAAGATGCGTTCGCTGAAGTGCTTCAGAAATGACGTCTTCCGTCAAAAAGGCACTCGCATGGTGGCCAGGCTTGAGCTCATCATGTGAGTAAGCGCCAAACACAGGCGATGGCGTGCGCGGAAAATCCTCCTGGATTCGATCAATCAAGGACATGCCCGAGGTTGCACTGAATGTACCACTACTTTTTCTTGGAACTTCAGATGCGGCTTCAGTCAACCCACGTGAATACATTTCGTGATCTTCGTAAGAGAAGAATGACGCCTGGTCGAATGACGGTTCAGCACTGAAATGCATGTCGCTTGATTCAGGAGATTCCATAGGGCAGACGCACGCAGATGTCGTAGCAATAGACGCGAAACCCCCATCCAACTCATCGGAAGAGTTGCTCCACATGTCTCTTGGAGAATCAGGTGCGTCCGAGTGAGCATCCGAGTCTGTCGTGCCGGCAACCGTTGGTTCAAACTACACACAGCTCACACGTTAGGCTCACTTGCTTTCGCACTTGGGCACAGAGTGAATCATGAGACTTACCCCGTCTAACTGAAGCGACTCCAACATATCGCACTCAAACTTGGAGGAAAAGCTGGATTCATGGGGAATGGGCCCACTCACGGACCGTTGAATATTCGCAATGTCCTTCGGTAGATTGTCGCAGGCGTGGGCACTACTGCAGCCTTCGCGCTGATTTACAGAGGCTTCCGAGATCGACGCTATGAGTGTCGTTGCTGGAGCCACATTTTCGTCGTCGAAAGACGAAACCAGCGGCTGGTCCTCGGGCGATAGAGAGCTGCTCGACTTGGAGCGATCCATGTATCGTGGAATTCGTTGGATGCCATCAACCGACCAGAGCGCGCTGCTGTGGAATCCGGGTGGAACACACTTGATTGGCCGTTGAAGTCGAACGCTGGTGGGCTCAATCTGGTTCGGCGCCTGCGCGGGCTTCTGCTGGTTGAAGACATTCTGCCGACTCGCAATCGGAAGCAGATCCAAGCTCTTGCGCTTCGCAGGATTCACTTCAATATGACCCATCGACCGCCGTTCTTTGCGTCAAAGCTCCGAATGCGCGCAAGCACAGGCTGTAGTTGCGAAGGCGCGTTTCGAGGAATGGGCCAGACCGTGGACGGGGCTCGTGCGCTTGATGGGATCGGACGCGGCTTGATTGCACGGTTGTCAAGAGTGCGCGGGTCAATCAATGCGCGGCTCTTGTGGCTCGGGGGCGTGCTCGGTCCGCCAAGTGCGCTGGAGGCGGAAGATTGAGGACTGACGCTTCCGTACGCTTCCGTGCTCTTCTCTCCGCACGCTGTTGCGCGCACTCGCTCGCTTCGCCCGCATCCGCCACGACCCCCTCGGGGTTGCCGCCGTTTAAAAAACACCCAGTTTCTTTCGGAAAAGTTGCGGAAATTTACCCGACTGCACTTGTGCGCGCATTCGCATACAAACTTTCATATAAACTGCGCCTTGCTTTCTTTTCAGGCGGCCAGCTGCGCACGCGCCCACTCGCTTGGCTTTTTTCAGCCGCTGATGCGAGTTGGTTGGTTGCCCTTGCCGGTCATTAGCAGCAGGAGGTTTGACCTCCAGATGCTACAGACAAATCCGAATGTTGATAGTCTGTAGGCTTGCGGTGCGCTTTCCTTTCCCCCGCCACTGACTCGATTTTTTTTTTTTCACGACTGTTTGTGTTTGATAATTCCGAGATCCGCTTCGAGATTTTCTCCCCATGCGCGAGTGAGCACGACGCAACATAGGTAGACCAATCAGAAACTGCGTTTCCCTTTGGGTGATCACCCAGGAGCCACTGGGGGGACCAGGCACGCGAGACCGACTGACTGCCGCTCTTGGGGATTCGGAACACAAGACGCCCCTTGCGTTTGTTGACTCTTTGGTTGCACTTGAAAAGCCAGTGCGCGGCGCCCTATATATTGGTGTACTGTATCCGCACGGTCACTGGGTTCGCATCGTCTGCAAAATGCCTTCTGATGAAGAAACGCCAGGCGCGATTCAAATGGTATCTTTCGTGCAGTCGACTGCAACCTGCCATAGTTTATATTCGGTGTTACAAACACGTTGAAGTGGTAGAAAGGACCACCACTCTTGGGTCGATTGGGGATACACCTGATGAGCAGGAAGAAAAAGGAAAGTGAGTCGCTTTCCTTTTTTCATCAACGAGAGCCGGACCATTGACAGATAAATGGACACATACACACGAACTCGCTCCGCTGATCTGGGGGACAGCGAACCCTTTGATTTATCGACACCGTCTCTTTGATCCGCTTAATTGGCGGACGGCTGGCGCCCCATCGCTTCGGTAACCTTGGTCATTGAAGGCATACCCTCAATGTATTTGGTGACGATGTCGGCGGCATGATTGCTTATTTAAATTGTACTGTAACGTGGGGCTCGCACGTTGAGCGTGGCGTTGGGACATGAGACTGTGGATTGGGAGGTGGTATGCGTGATCAAAATGCTGAAGACACGCTGAGCTCATGATATATTCCTTTCTACTAATGGTTCTGCTGCTTCATGCTCAGGAGCGCGACCGCAGCGATACCAGCAGTCACGACCGACGCCGTGGCGAGGACCTTGGACGACAAATACCACGGATCGGCAGACACAGCGGCGGCGGCGGTCGCGCGCTTGGCCAGCGCCTCTTTCTCGCGCTGAGCCTTGGTCTTGCGCACAAAGATAGACGAGTCCGACGTCTTGCTAGTCGTAGTAGTTGTAGTCGTCGTCGTAGCCCCGGACGTCTTGGTGGTGGTGGTGCTCGTGCTCGTGATCTCATCGGTCTTCTGCTCCAGAAAGCCGCCCCACGCCTTCTTTTCGTCGCTCTTCTGCTTGGCGACAATCTTGGTCACCTGCTCCAGCAGCGCGCGGCATGATTTATCCTTCGGGCAGAGCTTGGCCGCGATCAGGAGATCCTGCTTGGCGTCGGCGTACTTGCCCTGTTTGGCGCAAGCCTGCGCGCGGCGGAAGCGCGCCTTGGAAGGCCACTCCTCGAACATCAGCTGCTCCGAGAGCCCCAATCGGCCCATCCAGGTGACCACATTGCCCGTGCGGTTCTCTCCGATGGCGGTCAAGATGCCCAGCGCGTTCGTCGACGCGATCTCGGCATCGTAGTAGGCGTCCATTTTCAGCTTGCAGGCTGAAATGTTCAGGTGGCAGCGGATCATGGTCTGGATCATCGTCGCCTTTTCCTTGTGGGTCGCGCCGTCCTGGTCCACGCGCTGCAGGTAGCCCAGCGCACGAAGGTAGCTCATGACCGCTTCGGCCAAGTCGCTCTGTCGGAATTGCTCGTTGCCCGTCTCGGTCTGCGAGATCGCCTCCGCGATCAGGTCCTTGGTGGTCATCTCGCCGATGGCCTTCTCGGGCAGCTTGACATCCCGACGCTGCATGAACATGCGTCCAAATGGGGCCTGGACAATGAACACGCCGTCGTGCGGGCGGATTTCTTCAATGTGGCCATGGCCGTACGGCGTTGCGACCTGCATGTGCATGCGGAAATGCGGCTCATCGGGCTCTTCGGTCACGTCCTTCTGGCGCAGATACGCGATCGTGGGGTTCTTCGCCGCGGAATCCGTGTCCATCTGCACCATGTACATCTTGGACTCCTTGCGGAATGCGATGATCGTGCCTCGTCCAAACGGCGTGACCACGCGGGTCTTGTCAGCGAGTGGCAGCGTGCTGACGGCCGCCGGGTGATGCGCGTCGACAGAGAAGTTGTGGCCAGGAATGTACAGCGCAGCTTGAGCGGTCTCGGATCCGAACGCAGCCGGGTGTTGCACATGCGCCTGGATCGCGCGCGCCGTGTTCTTGTATTGCTCAATGGCTTCGTCATTCTCCTTGCGCTTCTTCGATAGCTCAGCGATGACGCGTTCATGGCGCTCGGCGGCGTTGTGAGTGAACTTGACACGCAGAAGCACCTCGACAAGTGCAACCGCAGCCTCCGTGTCCGGAGCAGCCGATGCAGGCGCTTTCAGTGTAAACCATTGCTCGTGCGTCAACTGGTCCAGGAAGCTGTTGCTGTTGAGCTCCAGTTCGCCCAGCATGACATCCGCGATGATGCCGGACGAGCAGCTCAGCGACAGTTTGACCACGAAGTTCTTGTTCTTGATGCCAGCGTACTCCAGCGTCTCGCTCCACTGGGCACGGCCATGCTTCACGGGCGCACCGGTCGTGCGCAGATGCTTCTTGGTCTGCTTCTCGCACGCCGTGGACGGCGTGATCGTCGTTGCCACGACTACCAGCGGCTCCTGGGCCACATTCGTGAGCACTGGATGCATCAGCAGGACTGCATCCAGGCCCTTGGCCGCTAGCACATCCAGCGTGACGCGGCCGCCGGCCTTGCCCGTGCGTGGATCAAGATCCACGCCCTGCTTGTTCTGCTTGCCGGCCACAAAGCTGTCCTGCAGCTGCTGCAGGTCGTTCTCCAGCTGCACGGACAGCATCTCCAGCGGCGAGAGCGAGACCTTCTCCCAGAGCAGCGAGCTGCCCATGGCGCTGTCAGACGACGCCGCCGACGACGGCGAAGAGCTCAGCGATTGCACGTCACTCATATCTCGGCAGTAGCGCGTTTCTGATGCGCACTGGTTGAGGAATCAATCGCAAGTGATGATAGATGCAACCCTGTCCTGTCAACGCACGGTCCGGTTCAGGACCGGTCCCCCCGATTCGTTCTGTCCGACCAGATCTGAGTCTCGACTGAGTCCAAAATCTGACTCCATCCCAGAACAGGGAATAGCAGCGAGCAGCTACCGAGCCAGGAATCTGCCCAGGATGGGCAGTCCCGCGCGCGCCCCGCCGCTACGGAGGAAGATCTCTGGTGGTCGAGGCGCTGCAGCGACGAGCACGGAGCTGCGCTTGATCCATATTGACCGGCCGGAGCTGAGACGCCATGCGCTCGCGGAACGCGCGGCGGCCCGCGAGCTCGAGCGGATGAATGCTGCGAGCAATCAATCTTCGTGGCTTTCGCTGCTGCCGCGATCACTCACTGCGAACATGGACAGCAATGCTGCGTTGCATGCGCTACGACCGACCAGCGAGCAGGAGCAGCAGGCGTTTGCGGATAATGTGGTGATCAGTGCCAAGTACAGCATATGGAACTTTGCGCCTCGCGTTCTGCTGGCCCAACTCAAGCGGCCGTCAAATATGTACTTTCTGTTTATCGCAGCGCTGCAGACAATCAAGGAAGTGAGCAATACCAGCGGCGTGCCCACGATTCTGCTGCCGCTCACGATCGTGTTTGTCTGCAGCGCGATCAAGGAGGCGCTGGAAGATCGAGAGCGGCATCGAGCGGATGTCATCGCCAATAGCAAACTGGTGCTGGCGCTCAACGCCATGGGCGAATGGGAACTCACGCAATGGGGCGATATTCGTGTTGGCGACATCGTCAAAGTGCTGAAAAATCAGACTGTGCCAGCAGATTTGTTTCTACTGAGCGCTGAAGCCGTAGACGACGGAAAAGCTGATACAACTGCCGGGCTCCATCTGGAATCCAATACCGGCGTTGAGAGCAGCACCGAAGATTCAATAATTGATCTGCACGAACGATCATCGACTGCGTCGGGTACACCAGCAAATCTCGCGTACGTGGAGACCAAGTCGCTGGATGGCGAGACCAATCTCAAGATTCGCACTGCGATCCCATTAGTATCAGCAGTCTGCCAGATGAACCAAGATGGCGTTTCCCAGCTGCGCGGCTGCATGGAATGCGAGCTGCCGAATAACCGAATCACGACGTTTGAAGGCGAGTTTTCGGTCTATTTGAGCAAACTTCAAGCCGAACAAATCGGCCTCATGGACAACAGCCAAGAAGAATACGTGACACCGGCGAACCGGCTACCACTTCTTGGCCAACATTCGTCGCTCAAGATGATTACGCGTGCCGACGGCTCCATCAGTATCCGTGTTCCAGTCACGGCAAAGCAAATGCTTCTACGCAGTTGTGTGCTTCGCAACACGCAGTCCGTGGTTGGTATGGCCGTGTTCACAGGCCATGAGACTAAGGTTAACAGCAGCAATACCGACCCAGTCGTGAAAACGTCGTCCGTTGAAGAACGGCTGAACGCACTGATTGTGGGCGTCGTGCTGATTCAGCAATTAGTGTGCTTCCTGGGCGCGCTCATTGGCGCGTACTGGATGATCTCAAAGGGCCGGAACTACTGGTATCTAATCGGATCGCAACACAAGCACGGGCATCATGACGCATGGACGACCGCCGATAAATCTTTTCCCGTGGAAGAGCTGGTCAAACTGCATCTTCGATATTTCATCATCATGCAGAACTTCGTCCCCATCTCATTGAACGTATCGCTGGAGTTTGTCAAGTACTGGCAGGCGTATTTCATTGAGCAGGATCTGGAAATGTATGATGTCGTCTCGGATACGCCGGCGACTGTGAACACATCAGCTTTGAATGAGGATCTGGGCCGCGTGCACCACATTTTCACGGACAAAACTGGCACTCTGACCATGAATATGATGCTGTTCCGGTACTGCATGATTGGCAACAAGCACTATGGAGGCGAAGTGAACGGTGACAACGAAGTTGATCCAAATGAAGGCAGGCAGTCGTTGATAAGCGAGGATCTTGATTCTCTTGCGAGTACTCGATCCAGCAGCACGGAATCGAGCAGCAAGGTGGCTGGTCGCTCACAGAACGCGTCTCGATATGTGGAATTCGATCCAAGTGAGCTATTTAGTGATCTCAGCTCACAGGAGCACGAGCTTTCCCAGCGAATCCGTGCATTTCTACGCCATTTGGCATTGTGCCACACGTTGATTCCTGCTCGTCCGTTCGCTGAAATGTGCTCATCCAATTCACCGGAGTATTCCGCCTCCTCGCCAGATGAACAGGCTCTGGTGTCGGCTGCAGCGTATTGCAATGTGCGGTTTGTGCATCGAACGCCAACAAGTATAATGCTCATGGAGCCTGGAAACGAAGCACCGACTACGTATCGGATTTTAAATGTGCTAGAATTCGACAGCGATCGCAAGCGTATGTCGATCATCGTGGAGACGCCAACAGGAGAGATCGAATTGCTTTGCAAAGGCGCTGATAATGTGATTCTGGAACGGTTAGCTGATCAGGCCCCAGGACCGTGGACTGCTTCAGTTGATGAGGTCCACGCTCAGCTGTCTCGATACGCGACATGCGGCATGCGGACACTGTGCATGGCCCATAAGCGGATTGATCGGGCGGCCTATGATCAATGGCATGAACGGTTCATGATTGCGCACGCGGATATCAATGAATTGGTAAAGAAGCGTCAGGGACTTGCCAATGCCATTGACCCGCTCATGAACGAGATGGAGCAGGACCTCGTGCTTCTCGGGGTTACGGCCGTGCAGGACAAATTGCAACTGGGTGTGCCGACGGCACTTATCGCACTGCAGCAAACCAATATGAAGATTTGGACACTGACGGGCGACAAGATGGAGACTGCAATCAATATCGGCTATGCATGCTCGCTTTTATCCGATGAAATGGAGGTCAAAGAACTCTGTGCTCAGGATGCGACAGGAACCTCCAAGGCAATGCACGATATCCTTGCGCAACTCGACAGTGATGCAGCGCAAGCCAGCTCTCGGGTCTTGCGTGGACGGCGTACAAAGGCACGGAAGAGAGGAATCTTTGGTACGATGTGGTCCTCTGCGCGAGATTTTATATTCGGGTCGAAAACCAAGATGCGGCGCCCGAAAACTCGTCGGGTCCCAAAGCTGCCGCTGCTGGACACAAGTGCACTTTCCCTAGGAAGAATCACTGGAAGTACATCGCAGCAAATGTATCTACCAGTAAGATCCTTGAGCGGCGACGATGCTGATTTGGACGATGACGAAGACGGTGAATCTGGATCGTTTCGACGTGGCAGCAGTAGTCCCATGTATCGCAGTAGCTCGTCGCGACAAGGATCGTATGCATTGGTGATTGATGGCCCTACGCTTGAGTTTGCTCTGCGTCCTCACCTTCGTGAAACGCTGTACAAGCTGACCAAGCGCTGTCCAACCGTGATCTGCTGTCGCGTATCGCCTAAGCAGAAAGCCGAGATTGTGGAATGCGTGCGTGAATTTGAGCCCGAGAGTATCACATTGGCCATCGGAGATGGTGCGAATGACGTGGGCATGATCCAGGCTGCGCATATTGGCGTTGGTATATCTGGCCAGGAAGGCACTCAAGCTGTGAACGCCTCGGATTACTCCATCGCTCAATTCCGGTTCTTGCAGCGCCTTTTATTCGTACATGGTCGCTGGGCATATCGTCGCGTGACCAAATTGATGAGCTACATGCTGTACAAGAACGTCACGTATGTGCTGACGACGTTCTGGTTTGGTTGTTTCTGTGGGTTCTCTGGCCAGCCGCTGATTATTGATATCGCAGCACAGAGCTTCAATGTGCTTTACACGAGCATGCCGCTGGTGTTATTTGCGGTGTTTGACCAAGATATCTCTCCGAACAGTGCATCCAAGTTCCCAAAGCTCTATGCACTGGGTCAAAATAATGTGCTTCTTCGACGGAAAGTATTTTGGCCGTGGATTCTCAACGGCATTTGGCACTCGCTGATCATCTTCTTCATCTCGGCATGGGCGTTTGAAGGTGATCTGCCGGGGATCAGCTCGTCGCAAGCGCATCCGTCGATCATGTCGCCGGACGGCAAAGACCACGGGCTGGTGACTCTTGGGTTTGTAGTGTTCACGAATCTTGTAATCGTCGTGAATGCGAAGCTGTGTCTCGAGACGTTCAAGCTCACGTGGCAATTCGTGAGCACAGTAGCGATCTCGATCCTGCTCTGGCCTGCCGTGGGCACATTGATTGCTTCCCCGAATGCCAGCATCCGCCAGGCTACAGGCGAGATGACTTACCTCGAGCCGCTTCCGTCCTACTGGCTACTTTGCGTGCTTGTGGTTGTGCTGAGTCTTGTGCGAGACTCGCTGTGGAAGATCGTTCGTCGAGTGGTGTTTCCGTCCACGTACCACATTCTGCAGGAGCGGGAGATGCTGCAATTGACAAACTCCCCACGAAGCATGCGACTCAATGACCAGCCAGTGTCCCCTTTCATGGACTACGCCAAGAAGAGCATGCGGTCGTTTGAAAGCGCGCAAGAAACGTTCCTGCGGTCATCGCCCCTGGCTGAGAGCTTGATTCCAAGCTCTGTACATCACCACGACGGCCAGATCCGTGTGCGTGGCTCGTTCCACGGCGGTGGAAGCCTGTCTTGGGACGACGATGAAGGAGAGTTCATGCAATTTACTAGTGACGTTCCGCGATCATTTGTGGATGCTTCTTCTACCTCAGCGTTGATTCAAGATGGAGCTTCTTCTGGTGCCACAGGCTCGCTCAGTCGTGATCGTGTGCGGCAGCAGTATCACGGCTACGCGTTTTCCGAAGACGAGAATGTGGACAGCGACGTCGAAGCCGCTTCAACCTCTGGCAAGGTGAAACGACCTTCAGCGACGGCGACCAGCGCGATTGGAAATGCCATGCTGACCGCCAGTGTCGGCGGTGGGGCGCAGGCCGGTGGGCGAGCACTGAAAAAGATGCTGAAAACTGTCCGAGGGCAAAAGAATGCATGAAGACAGGATATTAACATCAATATGAAACTATAGATAAGACATTGACTGCTGAGCTTGTACTTCGTCCTGGAGTTGTGGACTGTATTAATAGAGGAGACAACCAACACAGGCAGCAAGTCCAGAGAAAACTGGTAATGTAGGTGATCAATTGCTTGGGAAATTACTCTAAATCTATCGTTGCTGCAGCATGCGTAGCGCCAGCTCTTCCTGACTGGCCACTTGGCCCTTGTCCACACGCTGCTTGCTCCGAGGCTCGTCCTCATCACTCTCATCATCATCATCGCTGTCGTCATTGTCGTCATCGCTCTGATCTTCTCCACTCTCAGACTGTTCACTGCCACTTTCCTCTTCATCGTCAGAAGCCGAGCCCAGCGTAGCCACGACACCTTCGTCTTCGTCATCACGCTCGCCCTTGACTTTCATGCGCTTCTTGTGATGCTTGGCACGCACACGCTCCTTCTCGAGGAGACGATCCTCGGCGTCCTTGGCCTTGAGACGCGCGGCCACTGTGGCAGCGAACTGCTTGGACTGCTCCTCGACATTGGCAAACTTCGCAGCCACGTCCACTTCCTGGGCAGCAAGACGTTCAAGCATCTTCATGCCGTTGCCCTCCTCGTCGAACACGATCTTGGACTGGTTGATCACGTCGCCATCCACACGGATCTTCTTGAGCTTCTTCTTGGGACGAGGCGCATCGAGATCAATGGCCTCGCCATCATCGTCTTCGTCGTCCTTGTCCCAGTTGTGGCGGCGCTTGACAACCATCAGCGAGTCTTCGTCCTCCTCCTCTTCCTGCTCTGGCTCCTGCTTAGAGGCCTCAGCCGGCAGTTCCTTGCCCTCGGCCTTGAGCGTAGCCAACTGTTTCTCAAGCTTCTTACGCTGCTTCTCAGCCTTGATCTTCTCTTTGAGCTGTTGAAGCTTGCGGTTCACATTCTTGCTTCCGCGGAGCTCGTCACGCAGCTCTTCGTTGCTCTTTTCGCTGAGCTTGGCCAGGAACGGCATGCGCGGCGCACCAGGCAGACCGAGAGAGAGCGCAAACTCATCCAGCGGGATCTCGGTGGCCTTGAACACCTCCTTGTTCGGCTGCAGGTAGACCGAGCGCACATACGACATGAACGCCTTTTGCGCCAGGGCCTTGATCTCCTTGTCGGCCGCCACAACGGAGGTCACCTTCTGACGGCAGCTAGTGGTCTTGGTCGGGTTCAACTTGATCTCCTTGATCGGGATCTTGGTCTCTTCGAAGCTCTTGGTCATGCCTTCGACCTCAGACGGCAGAAGACACAGCAGCGCCTTGCCCTGTTTGTTGTAACGAGCCGTACGACCGACGCGATGGATGTAGTTGGCAGAATCTTCCGGGCAATCAAGCTGCAGGACCCAATCGACCTGTGGGAAATCGAGACCACGCGCAGCGATATCCGTGGCGAAAAGCACGGCCGCGGGCTTGTTCAGGAACTCGTAGTAGATCTCCACACGCTTGCCTTGCTTGTACTTGCCATGCAGTGCGCACAGAGGGATACCGGGCTGCAGCTTGCAGAAAACCTGGTGCACGTAGCGCACCTGGCGACAGGTCGAGAGGAATACGATGGTCTTCTGCTTGAGATGCGACTTGATGAACGACAGCAGTACGTCCAGCTTGCGCTCGAGCGTGCAGACCACGTAACTCTGCTGCAGACCTGCGGGCGTGGCCTGTGCAGACTTTTCGTGGACAGCGACGTACTCAGGTTCATTCAGACTGAGCGTGGCCAGGTCCTTGATGGACTTGGTCTGCGTGGCCGAGAAGAGCATGGTCTGGCGCTCCGCCGGCAGGTACGACAGGATGGACTGCAGCTGCTTCTGGAACCCCATGTCCAGGATGCGATCGGCTTCGTCCAGCACAAGGATCTGCAGGTTGGACGCGTCAAAGTTGGGCGTCTGCTCCATGTGCTGCAGCAATCGGCCGGGCGTGCAAATCAGAATGTTCATGCGGATCAGTCGGTACTGCTCCTCCTTAAAGTTCTTGCCACCGATGACCAGGCCGGCCGAGAACGAGTGCGCCTTGCCTACAGAGCGCAGCACCTCGAAGATCTGCAACGCCAGCTCGCGCGTGGGCGAGATCACGAGCGCGCCGAGTCCGTCCTCGCCGTCCCATCGCAGCCGGTACAGCTTCTCCAGGATCGGCAGCAGGAACGCCAGCGTCTTGCCGGAGCCAGTCTTGGCAGCGCCCAGGATGTCACGCCCGGCCAGCGCATGCGGGATGGCACCGATCTGGATGCGCGTGGGCTTGTAGAACTTGCACTTTTGCAGGCCGCGCTTGCTGGCCTCCGAGAGCGGGAAGAACTCAAAGGACGTGGCGTCTTCCAGCTGCGAGCCGCGCGCGGGCGTCTGCTCCTTGATCTTGGCCTCAATGCGCTCGATCTCCAGCCGCTCGCGCTCGTTGTGCTTGAGCTTCAGGGCCTCGGCGGCAGGCGTTGACGTCGCTTCGCTCATGGTGCTCAAATGACTCACTCAGAGCCAATCGGGGCATTGGTGGTGGCTGCACAGTACCGTCAAGCAACCGTTTACAAGGCTTGTGTACACTTTTCTGTCTGGTCTTTTGGGTGGTGTACTGTACATGATGTGTTGTACTGTTCAGGACCTGAATACAAGGAATATTTGCGGGTATGCGCTGTAAATTCGGCATTCTATCTGGATTGCCGTGCCCTATTCTCGCTTCCCCTATTCCTCTGATCTGCACGCATCCTGGGGGGTGCGACGATTAGGGGTCTCTGAGTCCAACCGCCAGAAACAAGCCGGCTAACCGTCTTTCCTGTCGTATGCGGTGCTTCGTCGCTGCGCAGGCTTGCAGGGATGTGTCGCGTACGGTACTCTAGTCGGTTCCGCGCAGACTCAGAAAGCGCGAGTTCTTCTGGCGCGCGGGCGGAAGGACGCGTGTGTGTAGCAGCAGTGGGCAGTGGGTGGCATTAGGAGGCAGTGAAGGCGGAACGGTCACTTCTCCTCACCCCAACGCAATAGGTACAACCCCTTGCCTTCCTCCCCTTCCTGCGCTCCTGCTCTCTGGCGTCAGACGCGGAGACAGACCCAGCAAAGCATGTCGACCACTCTGAGTCCGCGGGAATCGAGCACGCCCAGAAGCAAAACGCCGACCACGCCTCTAGACTCAGAGATGGCTGTGACCCAGCCAGGAGTGTCAGCCAAGTGGCATGTGGACCACGGCGACGGACCGACCAAGAACTCGACCACGCCCAAGGATGAGGACTGCGACAGCGATGTCGTGGTCGTGGAGAAAGAACCGCAGCTCGCGTTCCACTCGGAACGCGCCGACACGCACACGACCGAGGGCGAAGAGTGCGAGGAGGAGTGTGAGGAGGAGGAAGAGCGCGATCAGTTTGACGAGAACGAGGACGACATGTACTCGGATCTGGGCACTCCGGTGGGTGCGGAAGGCGGAGGCTTTGGCGAGATCGACGAGTACGCGTCGCACTGCTTCATGGGACCGAGCGCCGGCGGAGCCAACAATGCGCGTGTGCTGCATGGCTGTCGGAAGCTGGACCTGCAGGCCAAGCCGCCTCGCTATGTGAGCACAGCCGCCGATGCCGAGCTGCACAAGAACCGCACGCCAAGCCGGACGTCGTCGTCCAGCCACACGTCGGCGAGCCCAAGTTCGTCCGAGCCGTCCGGTCCAGGCCCGCTCACAGAGCGGTCGTACTCGGCCATCGACCAGGCGCTCAACACGTTCAGTGTGACGTTCACCGAGGCCAAGCTCGGCTTTAAGCTCAACGTCGTGGTCTCACCCACCAAGGAACTGTCCGTCGAAGTGGCGAACGTCGAGAAGAACAGCCCAGCGAGTCGCGCGGGCATCGTGCCCGGCGATCTGCTGATCAACGTGAACGGCAATCCGATCGAGCCGAACAATGAAGAGAAAGAGGTGCTCAAAATGATCAGCCAGGCCTCGCATCCGCGCTCGATGGTGTTCTTGCGTCCGGGTTGCGACGTCGCCGACGCACCGCAGTCCAAGAGCCTCGGCTTTCTGGACAAGAAGCCCAAGACCCGGTACGGCCGATTGAGCTCGGCCATGAGCTACGGCTCATCGCTCATGGCCTCCAAGCTCAAGCGGAAGAAGCCGGTGGTCCACGCGGACACGTACTGCGCCGGGTGCTCCATGGAACCGATCGTGGGCAAGCTCTGGACTTGTAATGAATGTCCGAACACTAATCTCTGCAACTCCTGCTACGACAACGGCGTGCACGGCTTCGACACATCCGACGATGCGCAGATGCTCGAGGAGGCCGTGGTGCGCTACAAGCTGCAGAAGAAGTGCAAGCGATTCACGACCGAGTTCCTGCATTCGCTACAGCACGATGTGTGCAAGGGCCGCCCGGACAAGCTGGAGTACATGGGCGGCTGGATCGCCGACATTGTCATTGGCACTGCAGCCAGCAAGATCACAGTGCGCGGCATCGAGATCCCGTGCCTGTCGCCAACGTCACGGCAGCGGTTTGTGGGCAACCTCATGCCGCTGGTCTCAAACCGAACGGACATTGAAGTGAACATCGAGTGGCTGCCCGACGACTCGGAGCGGCCCAGTGTGGACGCAGACCTCTACCGCATGAGTATGGCCGTGCCGCATCTGGATCCGGAGTCCGCAGAGCCCACGGAGCTGGAGAAGCTGCGCATCTGGATCTCGGACAAGAAGACGCGCACCACTTGCCCATTCACGTGAGCGACGACGCAAGGAGTTTGGTGGTTAAAATAGTACGGTTAGACGTTTGTTATGTGAAATGGTAAAGCGATAACACCTTTTCGTTAGAACAGCTCGTGGTTCAAAACCTGCGAGAGTGAATAGGAGTATTCAGTATGGCGGGTTGCGAGCGATTCCTCCACCATTGATACCGAGCGGCTCCGCAAAGCGCAAAGCAGGGGGCAGAAGCATCAACATGTTCGCCTTGCGATCGCAGTTTTCCGCGCTTTCGGTGCGCGCCGCCGCCACGGGCAATGCCGCCAGCCTTCTGGCCAAGGCCACGGGCGCCTCGCGATTGCAGTTCTCCACCGCGACGACCGAGAGCGCCTCGGCCAGCGAAGACGCCACGGCGGCCTTCCTGGATGCCACGGCCCCGACGGAGTTTCGCACGGTCAAGACCATGAAGAAGGGTGTCCGCGCCAGCCCGCGCAAGATCACCTACCTGGCACAGCAGGTCCTTTATTGTGGTATTACCAGTGGTAGAGAAGGCTGTACATCCACACTCATCGTGTCTCGTGCGTTCTAGATTCGTGGCCTGTCCGCGCCTGAAGCGCTTTTGCAGATGAAGTTCTCGCCCAAGCGCAAGGCCGAGATTATCAAGAAGACCCTGCAGAACGCGGTTAACTTGGCGGACATCAACTACCAGATCGAGCCCGAGAACCTGATGGTCGCGGAGTGCTTTGTGAACAAGGGCCAGTACCTGAAGCGCCTGCGAATCATGGGACGAGGTACGCACTCTTGCTGTATGCACTATGTCAGTATCAACAGTACTAAATTATGTGCTCTGATCAGGCCGTTCGGGTATCATGCACCACCCGCACGTGCACGTGACGGTCGTGCTTCGTGAGTTCGACCCGTCCAAGAAGGCTCTGAACCGCTTCCTGACCAAGAAGCAGGCGCGCGAGGCTGCTCTCGCCGAGAAGGACAACCAATAGACAGACCAACCCACACAATACACACGTTGGCCAGTTTCTTAGCAATCCAGCACTCCCAACATTCATCCATTCAGATCCCTAGCATGTCATTGCAGTGCCCCTGAGATCAAGCACCATAACCCTTTGGTTACGTCGTACATAATGACTTCAGTACAGTACACAGGACAGTAGGATGATTCATCATCACCGGCGTGATGCAAATTTCACTCAGCCAATGAAAAGTCGCCACCTTAATGACATTACCTCATTTACACCCTCTAACCTTCTTTTGCTTTAATTCAGTCGCACTGGTTCCGTAAACCTCGCGGAATCCGCGGTATCTCCATTCCTCAACTACCCTTTACCTCCTCTAAACTCGTTATACACCCTCTTACCACCTCTTACATCCATCCGACAGTAACCATTTCACACCGTGTGTACCCGGGTTGACGGAAGTCCTGGAAAAAAGATCGATTCGAATCGTCCATCACGGTACTGCTGCAGACGGAAACCAAAGCCAACGGGCCCATGTCCGATCCTTCCTCATTCCCGAGTTTCCCCGCAAGAGCGCAAGTGACCTCACTAGACACGATGGCTGACTGGAAGAACTTCTTCGGCGAGCAGGTGCGCACCAAGGACGGACTCAAGTCCACGGACGAGGTCTTCAACGGCAAGAAGGTCGTGGGTCTGTACTTCAGCGCCCACTGGTGCCCGCCGTGCCGCCAGTTCACGCCCTTCCTGGGCGCCGTCTACGAAGACATGATCGAGGAACACCCGGAATTCGAGCTCGTGTTCGTGTCCTCGGACCAGAGCACGGCTCAGTACGAGGAGTACTACGAGGAGATCCCGTTCAAGGCTATTCCGTTCGACAACCGCGCGGTCAAGGATGCGCTCTCGCGCAAGTACGGCGTGACAGGCATCCCCATGCTGATCTTCCTGAACGAGAAGGGCGAGGTCATCTCGACCGATGGCCGCCAGATCGTTGCGCAATCGCAGGGCGACATTGAGGCCGTCTGGTCTAAGCTGACGCAGTAACTTGCCTCCACCGTCTGCGCATGCAATCAATGTATTTCTTTTGCCTGTCAAACCTCCTCCTTGTCCCCGCGTCTGCTGTTGCATTAGGAAGCCTTCTTCTCCATGATACGGAGCAAATGCAACCGTGTATCGGACGCGAATGGTGCAGCCGCCGCTTGAGCTTCCACCTGGTTCTGGGATGTCAACGGTACGGTCATGGCTGGATATGCGATCTTTAGCTGTTGCTGCTTCTGTTGTGTAGGCATTACAGCGTCGAGATGCAATGGATAGTTGGATATGCTCGAGCCTCCGCGCATCGAAATGATTCGCCGACATTTGCCAGAGATCGGGTGCGGGAACACGCAGCGCAGCGCATCGCTGGTCTTGAAGAACTGGTCGCGCAGACGCATGGGCCGTTTCTTGAGCTGGAATGCGTGCGAGGCCTGGATCTTGGTGGACTCGCATGTCGCCTCCAAGATGCCGATGCGACTGAGGTACTCATCCGGATCCAGCATCTTCGTGATCGCGGCATCCGTCTTCTGGAGTGTCATCTTCGTCACTGACGCTGTGATATGGAGATTAGCGGCGTAATGGGTCTTGAAGATGGTCTCGACAGCCACGCGCAGCGCAAGAAGCGCCAGAGGCAGGAACAGCGTGAGCCCCTTGCCCTCCTTCTCCGATTTCTGCTTGAGCCGCGTGAACAGCCGAATGGACGCCACGTAAGCCAGCTCCTTGTCTGTCGGTTGATGATCCTGCTGCTGGGCTTGCTCGATTGTTCTTCTGGTCGTATCATTGGTCCCAAGCGCCAATGCGAAGACATGAAGATTGAGGTACTTGACTGTGGTCAGGATGAGCTGCACGACAGTCGAGTCCAGCAGCGCCTCGTACAGACTCTCCCTGTCCTTCATGGAGCGCAAGCCCAGCGACGTCAGCGGAAGAGCGCCATAGAACGACTTGAGCATCTGCAGAACAGCCTCGGGCTTGACATCGGGCTCCTCTTCACGCTCATGCCAGCTTTCCACACGTCGCATGGACGCTTTCCGGCCTACAACCCGCCCTACCAAAGTACTCGCTTCCAGGTTCTGCTGCAGTTGCTGCTGCTGGACCCGATTCAAGGATGGATTGCCGTCCTGGTTCTTCATGCCGTACGTTGTGAGCACATCGACCTTCTCCTTGGCGGCATGCTTGAATGGCAACAGATACTGGCGCTTCATGTCGTCAAAGGACATGCACAGCGATCCGTACTGATACACCTTGGTCGTCGCAAGCCCGACTGTGTCACGATTCGCTAGCGTTTGATTGTTGCTGTCGCCATTGCTGCCGTGAGTATTGTCAGCGCTGTCGGTGCAACTCGTGCGAATCTCGGGCTTTGGGGGACGCGGGAACATATCGATCGTGATCTGGTCCGTGATGGCCCCGCGCGATCTCCAGGCCGTAGTCAAATGGCAGTCTTCCAGCGGCAGATGTTCCAGCACCAGTGCGATATTGGCTGGCGTCGCATTGGCGCCAATTCGAGCCAAATACTTCATGGCGTACTCCTCTCGCACGGCGTGCGTGAAATTGGGTGGGAAGTTGGCTGGTCGATCCTGTGGCTTTAACGGGATCGTCATCTTTAAACGCTGCACCGCAGCGACGTCCTCGCTTCCTGGCGGTGGCTTCGCATGGGCATCCTGTTGCACTTTGCTGTGTAGGCACCAGACAGAGAGAGGCAGTGGGCGCCAGCCAGAGCGTCAGCCATTGTTGAATCTCATGACATGTGAAAAAGCTCTTTTTGGCCTTAAGCTTACCGCGTGACTCGCTTCATGCCCCAAGATGCTCGAGTGACCGTGGCGTCCGTGGAGGAGTCAGAAATAGCTTCTCTTGAGAATGCTGTGGCAATTTTACAGTCGAGAACTCGAATGAAGTTCGCGCTCCGCTGGTCACGTCGCACCGAGACGCTCATGCTCCAGACTCGAGAGATAGGTGGGTCCAATCTGTACGCGATGCGTGATGCATTGGTTCTCGATCGTGCCCAGCCGCATGACTGGCAGGGAATGCTGGTAAGCACCGATATGGGTACACTGCAATGTGCCTGGAACGACGTTCATTCTTCTTGTTTCAGGTGTATCGACACCATCAACGTCGCTGGATACGATTGCATCGCCTCCTTAGGCTGCTACGGCCACTCAGCAGTAGAAGAAGCCACCAAAGGAGCGGTTGAAGACGCAGTTCAGAGCGAAACTATTGCGGCCAAAGTGGTTCCAGCAGCCGATCGGGCCGTTAATGACGCGGCCACCAGGACGCAAAATAAATCACTGGCATACGTCCACCGGGAACTGCTCTTGGATATCAGCGAGTGGCTACGTTTCCTCTGTCAGAGTCAGGTGTCCCTCGGGCAATTCGAGCGTCACGTCATCATCCTGACATACGAGCAGGTTGCTCTTGGCCATGACCGTGTTTTTCGAGTGAATTACATTGTTCTTGTTCACGAAGCCGACTGAACTGTTCAGGTGCTTGTGCTAGCCAATATCTACAGCGGTCATGGCCTCCATCGAGTCGTCTTGGGCGAGAACCAGAGCTCCAGTAGCGAGCGCGATGGCGGCGCAAAGCAGAAGTGAGCAGTCCAGACCCGTTCTGCTCATCTTTACACGCTGCACCGCAGCGACGCCAATGCAACTGCCTTTGATTTATCTCGAAGCGCACCAGCAATAGCGCGCTTTGGGCTTTCCGCGTCCCTCGTTGCGTGCCCCAAACCTTTTCATGCTATAGTGACGCAACTGAACTCTGAATGGCAGTAAAGTGGGAAAGTTGGGTCAATCAAGTGGACTTGATGAAAGTACTTGGCACTCGACCTGCTGCGCTTCGCGCACTTATTGTTAGCCCGTACGCAATCTCTTTTGAAGCTGGAATGGCTGAGGAAGCAGAACTGCGTTGACAGGTACGTCGTTCATCGATCGGACCATCAACGGCTGTTGCAAATGGAGCCTCGTCGTTGGACTTGGCAATTATTTTCTCGTGGTTTAAGACCTCTGGTGGTGGTTTCCGCACAAACGCCTAGAGATCTGGGGAAATTCTCATCTCTAATTCGATGGTCTTTTGCGATCTTAATCTCAAGATAACGTTAAGCCACTCCCTTCAAAGACTCGTGCTTCATAATGCTCAGCTCTCCATTGCTTCGTATGCGCTCTCAGCCGTTCCGCAACATTGCGCCCGCCGTTTTTCAACTGTGCTTTGCGTCACTGTGTTTTTAAGCGTCACGAGTGCGAACTCACGTACGCTTGCGCCAGAGTTGTAGTACCGCTCGTCCATCTTGTCAGTGGGGTTCACGTTGCGGGATGGAGAAATAGACCACTCGATTAGTGTCGGGAAGAAGCAGTCACCTTGTTTGCTTGCGTCCGGTCAATCGTTGATTCACGAGCACAATCCTCTTGTGCTTGAACACGATTTAGAAGGCCAGCACACGCAACAACGTGGACTTGCCGATCCCGGTCGATCCAATGAGTATATTCTGCCACGCGCATTGATGTTCGACTCTCCATCCAGGAGCAACGCCACGATCTGCTTCTCTTCCGATGGCCACAATACTTTGCCGTTGCATCCGCCGAACTTGCTTATGAAGCTGCAGATCGAGCTGATCTCGTGCACAGTGTTGATGCCCCAGTCAGTCAATGCGATGCATTCCCGAGCCTTCATATCCGAGTCGCTCAAGACCCACTTTGCGCGGAAGTATCTGTAGCACCACAACGCGCGCCGGAACCACCCACCACCACGATGAGCGCCTCTTTCTTCGACCACGTTTGCTGCATCAGCGCTCTCCACACCGTCACAGCGTCGCGCCTTGTTCATCACACAACGCTATGCTCGTGGCGTCCATTTGCAAGTCAGAATAGCTTTTCATCGTGATGCGCATCCATTTTATCCAATCAAAATACACTATTTCATAAATACACGCTTTCCATTGGCTCCTATCGCGCTAGTCCAGCCATGATTGGCTGAAACCCCATCATTCAAACGCGTTTAAAAAAGGGCGCACTTCCCGCTCCTCAGAAAGCGAAGAAGAATGGCCGGCGTGGACATGAGCAAGCAGTTCGACGAGCCGGCGCGCGAGCTGTTCCGGGGCATGCCGCCGCGTGTGGCACGCGTGCGCGCCATCGAAGCCAATGCGCGGCTTCTGCGGCCCACGCAGGCGTCGCTGGCGGCCACCACGACCAAGCGGCTCACGGGCCAGGCGAAAGAGCGCGCCGAGATGCGGTCCGTCGAAGGCCGGCGCCGCAAGCTCTCGCGCGTGGCCAAGGCCAACGGCCGGCTGACCATCCCGACGTCCCCCAAGTTCCAGCGCGTGCCGGCCAAGACCGCCAAGAGCAAGCTGCTGACCATGACGTCCCGCGAGCTCATGGAGATTGAGGCCATCCGCAGCCGCGTGAAGAAAATGCGGCGCAAGACGCAGAACTACCTGGAGAAGACCACACGCGCGCCCATACTGCCGGCCAGAGCGTCCGCTGCGAGCAGCAGCGCCAGCTCGTCCAACTTTGAATCCGTATGTCCCTTGTGATGCGCGTAGAGCCGATTGGGGTATTAGCTCACATGCCCTGACTCGTTGTGTGGCGACTGCAGGCAGTGCGTTCGTCTGGCGTGCAGGGCATCCCAGCAGTGCGACGAGCCAAGCTCACGACGCCCGTCGGGTTCGATCTGGAGACCAACAAGCGGGCAGAGGCCAAGCGCAAGAGCGTCGAGCAGGAGGCAGCAGCCGCTGCTCAGCAGCCCCAGGGCAAGAAGCAGCGCCGCCGGTGATAAGGCCTGGAGCTTGTTTCAGCTGCCCAAGTATCGCAGCAGCACACTGAGAAGGCTGGTGTGAAACGCTGAAGCCCCTTCTGGGGCTTTGGGCGCATGTTTGTCCGTGCTGACTAAAATATATATTCATGCTATCACATGTCTCCTGCGCTATGGCTTGGCCACGCGGCCGTTTGTTATCGCTTGCTGCAGATCCAGAGCTTCTAGTCGAGCGAAGCTGGGGTGACGGGACCACCGCTCGTACGCGCTGCGCAGGATGGCGCGCACGTCTACAGGATCTCAGGATGAGCAGGCCATTAGTCACGCCATCTGAACCCCACAGCGCTATCATTGATCCCTTACCAGAGATGGGTACGTCTTGGCTTTCGGGGGTCGCTCGTAGGAGTTCAAAGACGCCAATGGTAAGGCGGCTGGCGTCATGGTAGCCCTGTGAGTAGGTAAAGCTCATAGTCGACTCCAATAATCGATCCACGAGTCTCCTGGTGGGCCATTGGCGGTCAGCCCATTGGTCCTGGCTCGCCAACAGCAGGATCATCTCGCAGGCGCACACGAAGAGCTGCTCGTTGTGTGGGAAACGATCGATCGTGTCCAGCAGCAGTAGTTGAAGCCCATGATGCATCAGCTTCGCTCTGTTGTCTGTACATGTAGTGAGAAGCAAGATGAGCGAAACTCCTCATCTCGTGGACAGGCATGGGATGCAGCTTACGTGAAGTCTGACAGAGTCGATGGATCGCACGCAACGATTTCAATTGCACGGCCTCGTTGTCTGCAAATCGACGCACGAGATCCAGCACCTCGCATTTCACTGCGAGCCGATACCGCGTCTGCTCCAGTCTTTTGAGCTGAGCCTCGTGGCTCTGCTTCACTTGCGCGATCTCGTTCTCAATGGCCTGGGTCTGCTGCTGGCACCGGAGCACGTCATGCAGCTCCTCGTTCTGATTCGCTCGCGAGCGCTCGATCTCTTTCTGCAGCCGCTCGAGCTTTGGGTCTTGCGCCAGAGTCTCCGTCTGCAGCCTCTGGGTCGTGACTTTCGCGCGCTCTATGCAAGCAAGCAGGTCTTCTCGATACGCTCTCGTGACCAGGAACTCCTGCTCCTGGTCTGCGGCCTGGAGCTCCAGGGTGTCCGTATGCGCACTAAGCAACTGGGTCTGGCTGATCAGCGCCTGCGTGTGCTGGTCCAGGGCCACATTGCCCTGCTGCAGCTTGAACAGCGTGTCCTGCAGGGGCGTGACTATCGCCGGATGGATCGTCTCGGTCCACGTGATGAGATCGGACGGCCGCACGCCTTTCTTGTCCGGCACGGTCACTTGCGCACCAGCCTTGACCAGCAAGCGGATGACTTTCTATGGATTAGATATAAGGAGGATGGAGGAGCGGAGTCGCATACGTGTGACCGATCAAAAGAAATAAGTCATGACCCCGTCGCTGCAGAACAGTGATCCGAGCGGACCCGTGCGTGCGTGCGTACCAGATTTTTGCGCTCAATCGCGTGATGCAGCGGCGTCTTCCCATCCTACTTTCCCGATGGCGCGCAAGATTAGATCGCTCCTCTATGCCCGAGAGAGGAGGAGAGGAGAGGAGGGAAGAGGAAGGGGGGAGAGAAGGTTCTCCTCTTTTCCTCTTGAGGGTGGTTTGGATACGCTACACTACCTTTTGGTACGAAGTATTGAGGTTGCAGAAGGAGTTCGTAAGAAGGAACTCAACCGTGTCCTACGGGTACAGACCACGCGTTTCTCAGATTCGGCAGAAGGCACAAGATCCACCACATACACGCAAACACGCACCTCTCGGTTGTCCAGGACTGCCTGGTGAACGACAGCATGAACAGTGGTCGGCTAAATTTCAAAAGGGCGCGTGCTGCGTTCAGTGACCATTGAGATGATTGGATGTGCTCATAAGTAATCGGTGCGAGTTCAGTACCGACACGCTATCGCTTGTGAGAAACTCCAGCGCTTTAGGCCATTGCTTCTGGTTGCAAATGGACAACAATCGGCTGTAATGGTTGCCAAACACTTCTTCCTGCTTGATCATCCGCTTCGTTTGGCAAACCACGACAAAAAGGGAAGCTATTACTTCAACCGGCCAGAGGGGGAGGGGATCCTGAAAGGGTGGTGGTTTCCGTCCACTTATAAATAAGAAAACAACACCAAACCGACGAGTTTAACTTTTAAGCTGACCTGAAGACAGCAACGTATCGATTTTTGTATGTTTTTGTACGGCTGATCATGTGTGCAGTGCTGCTGCTTGCTGTTCTGGCTCACGGGTACAGACAGCAACAACATACCGTACATGGCTTTTGATGACGTGCGGTGCTGCGGATCTTCTCTCCTCATTGGGTTTTCTATTACATGCTGAATTCTAGCTTCGCTTGTCGTGTTGAGGCGCATCCCTTCAGTTCAGCACCGTGCTGACCACATTCGGATACACTCAGCGGCATGTGGCGGTGGACCATAAACAACACATTGGCGCGACGGTTCACCTAGAATACGGTACAGTACCGTAGAACACCCTGCTGAAGCAACAGACAAAGGGGTATCTTTGCCAACGCAGCAGCGGATTCCGTGGGTCAAGCGGATCGGAATCGGACAGCTGCAAGTGCACGGAAAATAGAGAGGGGCGGAGAGGAGCGCAAGTCATTCTTACTGTAACAACGGATTCATGTTCGCCAGGACACATCTCCTCACAAGGATCCTGTAGTCAGCACAAGAATGATTTCTCGGTGTAAACGAGGGTTGCCAACGCTCGAAGTGAAGCCGCCTGACCGTGGGCAGTAATGGCCCCCGCGATGGTGTGTGGAGCGGATCTGCGTCGGTGTGTGACGGGGATCTCGACCTCGAAGTGGTCAGCACAAAAGGCAGGAGAACTCTATGGCGTGCCTGGTCTATGTTCTCCTCCAAGTCCGCACTCTCTTTTCTCACTTGTTTGCCAGCCGCCCGACGCGCCTTGTGCTTGCAGGTGAGTGCAGGAACGGCTGCAGTGGCGGCCCAGATGGGGATGGGCCAGTGTATCTCAGGAGGAGAGAGGAGGCACGAAGCCAAGAGGCCAAAAACATGTGCTCTATAAAGGTTTTGCCATTCTGAAATTTGCTCATTGCTACGCAAATACACGCAGCTCCCTGCTTTGACCATGGACAACCTGCCCACTCTACGAGTCACCATGCCGACGCTGGACTTCCCCACGCGCTCGATCCCACCTACGATCACACGCGGCATCTGGTCCGAGAAGGAGCACGAGCGGTTCCTCGACGCCATGAAGCGATTCCCGAGTGGCCCGTGGCGCGCCATCGCAGCCTGTGTTGGCACGCGATCGATCAAGCAAGTGCAGACGCATGCCCAAAAGTACCAACAGAAGATTCACCGTCGTCAGCGCGGGCTGCGCAAGCAGAAGAAGACCTGCACGCGACCCGACCACCGCGTGGATCTCGGCACCGCTGGCTCCATCCATCGTATCAGTGGATCTGGGCCGATGTCATCAAGCTCTGGTGTGACTATTGCAACTTCCACTGCCTCTTCCACCATGATGGCGCAAAGCTCGCCCCGCTCTCCAGCCGAGCTCATCCGCACGCCCCTGGTATCGACAAGCGACAAGTCCAGTACGCAGAACTCGATGGCCAACTGCGAATCGGATATTGCTCAGAGCATGGAGTTGAAGCGCATGCTCGAGGCACTCGAGCCATTGCCCTTCGATCCGTCTGCTTCGTCTGGGTACCCCAGCCTGTTTGACGATATGCGATACAATCTCGAGCTGCAAGAAACCATTCAGCTGTTGCTGGCATGAGGCAGCAGCACGCAACCGAACCAATAATTATTGTCTTTTGCTAAAAAATCCATATATCCTTCTTTCTATATAGCCATTTCGAGCAGCTGGTGTCGCATAAATACTCGTGCATGTGCAGGACGGCTTATTGCGTGCAGGCATTTTCATTTATGCGTACTGTATTGCTTCGGCGGGTCGGACCCCCAAAGAAAAAGGAAATTTTAATGCTGTCTGGTCGATTCAGAGCAACCGGCTGCGTGGAGGTGGCTTCATCTTTCAACTTATGTGCAGCTCTAGAAGGCAGATGCCATGCCACCAGATGTGAGTTGAGAGGTCATACACATGGAAGAAGGCTCCTGAACCGAGTGATGGTTTTGCCGAGCCAAGCAGAGAAGGCAAATGGCAGGGTATGCGACATGTTACACAGTGGACAAACCCGGATGGACCTCTCTCTCTAATGATTGCCACGCATTTGCTCCTTCTTTTGGCATGTTGAAGTGATTAATTCCATTAGCCCACCAAAAATAGACCACGCAGGAGGGGAGAGGAGGGGAGGAGATGGAGAAGAGGAGGAGGAGAAAGAGGACGGGCAAAAGGAGGAAAGAGTTGGCCATAAGGGGATGAGACAAGCGGGTGCAACCAAAGGTGTTGTATCGCAGAACCACGAGATGCATGTTGTACCATCACTCTCAACCTAGAAACGCGCACCTGAGTCTAGATGGGGAAAAGCTGCGTTTTCTGACAGGATTGGGAAAGCAAATGCCGTTGACGGCTGATGCGTTAGATGAGAAAGAGCAGACGGAATAAGCAGGCAAGAAAAAGTGTAAGCAAGCAGAAAGCGACGCTTTGAAGAAGAGACTTGATTTGTTTTCCTCCATTGGGATGCGCATCTCCAGGAACACGATGGCGTGCTCAGCGTTTGCCCAGACAAACATATCCCTTGCACGTATACGGACCAGACGTGTACCAGTCCCCACCCAACCCACACATCTTCGTTCTATCCATCCTTCGTCCTGTCTGTCTACGGTGGTGGTCCAAAGGCACGCGACTGGATGAGGAAAGGCTCTTTGCACCAACGATTGCTATGTATCTACAACGCATCTTTCTTCACATGTATTGCCGTCTATCTGGGTCTGTTCGGTCCGCTTTCCTTTGGGCGTTAAATACTATTCATACATGGCACTGTTGCCATCGCTCTCTCTCTTTCTCGCTTGGGTCCGCTTGGTTTAATTATCCGAATCGCATGAGGTGCTGCCGATCGAAAGATACTCGATCAGGAAATCCAGCGACTCGCTCACGCTCGGCACGTGCACTGGGTCCAGTTCGATGTTCTCGTAGAGGTCGACCACCGGTAGCACCGGTGGGCCATCCTTCCCCAGGCAATCGAGCTGCAGTGGGTCCAGTGGCTCGGTCTTGATGTCTGCCAGCACGCTGTCCCGGATGGCCTCGTGTTTCTGGTCGTCGGAGAACCCACCTGCGCCTGGAGATGAAACGGACGATCGTCTCGAGGATGCTGCTGCGAGTTTCTCGGTGGCGCTGTCGACGAGCTTGCACAGCTCCATGGTGTCTTCGTCGATTCGGTGCTCCGGTCGCACAAGCTTCTTCTTGGACTTGCGCAAGCCGCGCAATCGACGCGAGACTTTCTCCTGGTACTTTTGCGCGTGGGTCTGCACCTGTCGCACGGATCGCGTCTCAATGTGGTCTGCAATGGCCTTCCAGGGGCCCTTTGGGTACAGCTTCATGGCGTCCAGGAACCGATCGTGCTCCTCACGGGACCAGATTCCGCGTGATACTGGCGAGGAGGGCGCACTAGTTGAGGAGGAGGGCGAGCTGACTTTGGCCAACATGGTCGGAAGGCTGCTGTGGAGGTGGCTATAATGCTGCAATGGTGCTCGTAATGTGGAGGAGATGGAGGATTTGCGCTCAAGCCTGTGTGGACCAGCGGCGCAAAATCTGGAATGAGCGACCCATGGGTCCGCGTAGGTTTGCTCTTCCTTCGATGGAGGAGAAGAGCGAGGAGCACAAGAGAGGAGCACAAGCGGGGGGATGGGCTGGCGCCGCGCACCTGGAGTTGTACCTATGTTGCACCAGCCTCCTCGCTACACTGTAGAATCGCAACTTCGGGGGGAAATCAAATCGCGTCCATAGCAGAAAGGGCGCAAACCAGGCGAGGCATAAAAAAGCCCAATCAGGGCATGTGAAATGAGCCAATCAGATCTTTGCACCAACCCAGAGGCCACGAGCTTGACCAATACTGACCACAAATCTCCGATTGGTGTATTTAAGGAGATGGGCGGCCGCTCCGTATTTCTGCAAAGCCGGTCCATTATATGCAAGTCAGAGACACTGTGGAGCCTGAAGCGGTGAAAACACACACATCGGCGATTGCAGTCTTACTCACGTTAGCAGAAAGATATGGGGAACAAATGTGCTATATGCTGTACCGTACGTATACTGCGATTGGAACTTTTTCTTTCCAAAAAGGAAAGAGAACGAACTTTAAGGCATCTTACGTGGATATTATCATATATTTTCCATAAAAAAATCCTCAAGCAGGTTGCGACGACCTCAAGCAACTGCAGATGCAGTTGTTCCGCTCGTCCTACTATCGCAAAAAGGACCATCTATCCATTGCAGAAGAATCGGGAGGGGCAATGATGGGATGAGGCAGCAAATTGTATCGTTGTACATTCAGGTGGAGAAGAACGTTATTGTCTTTTTTCTATTCTGCGGCAGTTACACTGTTGGCTCAAAAACGTGTTGAGTGATAATGAACCGTCTCTGGTTTGTCTTTTTACCTTTCCTCGAGAACTTTATACAGCGCTGTTGTGACCATTTCAAGCCATGTTTTGGCTGAGAAATAAAAGGCTAGCATTGGTATACCTCAGCATACGAGAGCGATAGTGTTGTAATATGCACCATGATTGACAAGTACTGCGTTTGACGTGCCTCACATATAGCCTGTGTTTCTATAATAATAGTTCCTGGTCCATGATTGTATCGCCATGATTTGCTGTCTGCCGGGAAGAAGTGTCATCAAGTTTGATCGTACCCCACGGTACGCGCCGAGGGCCTCACTTTCTGTCGCGCTGCTTTTCGTGAAGGCAGGTGGGAATGGGACTTTTATGTCTGTTTGCATGCAAATCGATCTCACGGATGAGCTCCGCCGATTGCAGTCTTCTTGCTCGTCTTACCTGAAAGAACGTGCTATTTGCTCATTAGGAATGACTACCAGAGCTTGTGCGTATCCCCCCCACAATCACTTTTCCTTCTGAAGCCATTAAAAAAATTGGGCAGAAATTTCGCTGCAAGCTGCAACCCAGACGCTTCTGTCCTACCATTTTCTACTGAGCCACACTTGGCCAAATGTGCACTTGGCACTCAGCAGAGCAATTGAGAGAGGGACCTGCACGATCTGCTGAGAAAAAGTGGGTCTGCTTTGGGTTCCGCACCTCTCGGTGCGGTTGTCGAAACTTGAGATTACGGAGTTAACCTGACTTAATTTGCTGAGGTGTCGTGCTTCCATTGGACAAAACTGACAAACGGCTCATGAATTTGAGGGTTCGGATCTCTGGAAGCACTTGCACAGCACGTTCCTATTGCTGTGAGTGTGGGTGGGTGTCATTTTGAATCGCACATTGCTTTCGTCGGCTTACAATGCTGCAACCGCAAGTTGGATTTGTGATTTGGGCCCAACCGAAAGTTGGATTTGTGCAGGGACTCCGCTCCTCGGTTATCCTGGTGTCGCAGACCATGTGCGACTACAGAAGCGATAGTAACCCGTACATGATTAGTCCGTCCAGTTGGATTTTTTGCTGTGCATGCATACAGTACTGAGGCCGAATATGCGCGTGCGCTCAAAACTGCTGGTTTCTGATCGTGCGCTTGATACCGCGACAGGGAGAACCCTGTTTCAGTGAGGGGGGAAATGCGCACGCGTACAATTTAGCTTGTACGTACGAATATCCCATCACGACGTGCGTATGTATCAGTCTGTGCTGGAAAAACGCGGCCGTGTATTATAATTCGAACGCCAAGAACGAACGATAGCGGCTCCAGCTTTGCCAGCGCCGTTGCTGTTGGTTTGCTGGCGTGGCGCCTGCTGTTTGTTTTATGAAGACGCCGTGTAAATTGGACAAGGACCAGCCAGTTGAGCTGGTTCTGCACACGCGTGCAATTCCACCCGCAGCGGCCGCGGCCGCTACTGCTGACTGACTGCAACAGAAGAGAGTCTTTCTTCCGTGGCAGTATGGACAGCCTGTCCATATTATCCAGGACAGGTAATGGTGGTCTTGCCGGCGATGACGATGCGACCGCATCAAAGTTATTCGCGAGTGGTCCGCTGGGTCCGACCCATCCGCCGTGCACGCCACTCAGTCGTACGGTACACTGTTCTGCAGCAGCTTGAATCTCGATTGGCGGCTGTAATGCGAAGTACCACTGGTTCGCGAGCAACATCGAAACAGGTTGCATGATGCGTTACTTTATGGATGACGCTTCGCAGTTCCCTTGAAACATGGAATCAGGAAGACGCAATCACGCTGTATGGAGACTGGATGATGCCGAGTGCTTCGCAGTGTAGAGACAAGGCTCCAACACACTCCGTGTGGATTGCATCGAGTCTTCGTCTTGGGCAGTCATCGTTGCAACACAGATTTCCACTGTAACTTACAGTGTTGTCGTGATAGTTCCATTTCGTAAGTACACGGCGGCTGCCAGCAGCAGCCTTCGCATTTGAGACCAGACATGCTCGAAAGAAACGCACAATTAATCGAATTCCATTGATGCACGGGTCTCCCTCCTGCTTCAGCCTTTGATTGGATCGAATTGAAAACAGAATACACTCACACAAGCAATAAACGACACTGCTCGCGGAAATTCGCTACACGCTTGGTTGCTGCGCCTTTAGCAGACCAAATTCTTGTCGCATGTTTCCGCTGCGGTGGACCGTTTACTCAACCATTGATCTTCTGAGCACGCATTGGATTGCATCGTGAGGTACTGACCTCTGGTACTTACGCGACTCTTTCCGCTGCGTTACTGAAGAGCAGAGAACTCAGTTACAAAAGGTGATACTCAATCTGCACAGAGAAGCACGGATTAGCATTTGAATGTGCACACCAACAGCTTTGACCGCAATTGCACTTACCTCGTTTGACTCGCGTTGCGAGGCAATTTTGGGCACTTGAAACGTGCGAAGAAACCAGCGCGGTCCGACTGCACTCATGCTCACTTGCTTGTGCTTGAGCATTGTGAGTTCGTACCAGATTAGATGCTGGCACGGCAGATGGTAGAGCATGTAGAAATCACAATCGCAACGACTGCAGTCGCGCAGGATCGTGTTCTTCACCTTGCAGATCTTGTCCGTCCATAAAATGCTTGCGACGTCCGTCTCATGGGCCGTGTGGTGATGGTGATTCTGGACCTGCACATGCTGTTGTCCATGGACAACACTGTGGTGTCCATGGTGATGATGGTGATCACTGGGAGACTTGGCAACCGAGCGACGTTTCATGACGGACATCGAGCCACCGCCACTGATCGATGAATTCATCATCGTCAATTGCGAGCTCACGAGGCTGACAGCAAAACTGCTGAGGCAATTCACAAGAAAATGCAGCAATGGGTCACTGCTAAACTCCGTTGTCGGCTTGGTCATCTCCAGGATCAGCATTTTTGCGGTCCATTCATCTTCAATAAACTTGATCACCATTAAGACCTCCGAAATGCACTTGGCGATCGGTCCACTGCGCTGGAGTTCGCCATCATCATCAAGCGAGCCTGTGATACTTGCACCACCACCACTGTTGCGTTCAAAGGCAGCCTTTAAGGGATTCCAAAAGGATTCCAGACCCTTGGTGAAAAACTGGGAGAATTCAAGTACTTGCACACGCGCATACGATGCCCACAGGCTTCGGTAAGGTTCCCAGTGCTGATCAATATGCATGAGCAACGGGTTGTCGAGTCGGTGCTCGAGCACTTGCTGCAGCATAGCCTTGCAATTCAAATAATGCTGTTCGGTTGGTGCGAACACCATTTGTTTGAGTAGCTCGCGAACATGTTCCTGGAGCTGCACCGTCGGCACCTCAAACTCCGGTTGCATCACAAGAGATGAGAGGAACTTGATCACGTAAAACTGGCACAACAGCACGCGCGCATGCATGAACTCTTCGTTCACCACGTTCACCACATCGGGAAGCAGCTTGTCCATGACGATGACCTTCATGTCGACCCATTTCGGGTGCGTGCGCTTGAAATCGCGGCAAATACGACGCAGGAGAGAGGTCGTCGTACTGAGCGATTGCGCCACGAAGACGGGCTTGGCGTTGCCCAAGGCGTCCATGGTCAGAAAGCCATGCAGCTGCACGCTTTCAATGCCAGGCAGCTGGCAGATGGTGACTTCGAGCAGACACAGCTCCGAGAACACCTGGAAATGCTCGCGCATGGCCTTGCTTGAGATGCAGATCGCTTCGTTAAAGCCTTCGTCGTCCGAGAGAATGCTCACGTGGTTCTCCACATGCGTATCCACAAACTGCTGCAGCACGGACTCGACACGAACACTTGGGTCGGCCTGGATCAGCGTGGTGTTGTTCTTGATCGTGTCCTCACGTTTCTTGAGCCGAGCGTAGAGATTATGCATGTCCTTCATGGTGCACACTTTGCCCGTCAGCGTTTCAATGTGCTGCCTCGCAACGCGCTTGTTGGAGCCGATGCGTCGCATCAGCTCGGCTTCATGAGTCAAGTACGGATGCTCGATGATCGACGCGCGGTTCTGCGAGTAGTTGCGCCATTGCTCCAGGCTCACAGGGTGGTCATCATGCTCCAGGTGCTAAGCCATGACGTAATGAACGAATCTTAGCGCTTCTGCTGGGGGAATAAATCAACGCAGAAACCAGCCACCACAATATAATAGCTGGATTTCGTCTTCTTCTCGTACCTGTCCCGTGATCATGATGCACAGCACTTGCGTGTTGTTGATCACATCGCACACCACGGAGGCCGTGAACCGCGCGCGGCAGTTGGTGTAGCGCACTTTCTGCCGCGGCCGCGCGCCGCTCGAGCGCGAAATGCGGCGGTAGCCATGCGTGCATACGTACACCTGCGTCCACAGAGGAGGAGGAACATCCCTTGGCATTTAGAGACGAGGCGACCATGTAACGCGGAGGGAGCTCTCGAGCATACCTTTCGATCATAGACCCAGGAGGCCGGGACCTGCAGCTTGCGGCGCTTGTTGGCGGTCTCGACCTTGACCGTGTTGCGGCACACGTACATGGTGTGGGTCTTCTCGCCATGGGCCTTGCGCGCCACGTCGAAGGCCTCCCAGGACGAGAACCGCCCTTCAAAGGGCACGACGTCCTGCACTTTGTAGCGGTCCATCTGCGACTGCCGTGCTGGGCCGCCACCACTGCGCTTCGCTCGAGATTCCGAGGCGACCAGTACAGAGTGCCCATTGGCTGAAAATCTTGGTTGCGAGAAAACGTGGGTTTTGGCCAATCAGTGATAAGGAAAGTGGCGCCACTTTTTGGAATCCATGCCCAGGGCGCACGCCGATGCGGACGACGACGGCAACGAGCATGTTCAGGCGATGCGGGAGAGCACTGCATCGCAATCTACGGAGGTGCAAAGTGCGCCGAGCGAAAGATATGAGCAAGAGCTTTGCGCTGGTGTTTTTCGTGCATGGAAAGGAGCGCTATTGAGGCAAAGAGAGCGCAAACAGGTGCGCGTTTGAATTATGGGTGTCTGGTTTTTGGCATTCTATACCATCAGTGCTATCTCGGAGCGTTCAAAGCTGATCCATGTTGAACGGTTCACTTACAGCAAGTAGAGCAAGCGTGCGTCATTGGGGCAACGTTTCGTCTGCGGCTGTATTTGCTGCGCTGGCGTGAATATGCTTGTGAACGGAAGTCCGAGACTGCCATGACTCTATCAGCGCAGTTGCAGGCCCCACGCAAGCATCAGCTACTCGAAGTTGATATCTCAGAGAAAGGCAATAAGCTTTTGAAAGTGGTTGTCTTTATCCACAGAACGCGGGCTTTCCAGGTGCGTGATACTTGCGGTCAATGCGAACTCGATGCTGTCTGAGCTTTAACAATGATTTGATTCGGTATTCATCAGCAATGGAGGTCCATTGGACGGTTGGTCCAGACGGCAACGGGATCCAATCACGATATTCAGTCTAAGATGGCCAGGTTCCAGTGCTGGAGATCGGTTCGCAGATGGAAAATGCATTCCAACATGACCAAGCAGCAATCGCTGCTTCGCCAACGAGCCTACTTTTTCCTGTATTATCAATTGATGAAGAAATCTCTCCGTGGATTGCGCAAGTATACGAGCGTGAAGCGAAATGATCACAAGAACATGCATTTAATTGGGTCAGCCAGGCGCAATGCACTTCTCGGCTTTACGATGAAACGTTGGTCCCAGCAACGGCTCAAGCGGTGGATTTTGCGTGAATGGCGCGCTGAAAGTACGAGAAAACAGTGTCGTTCAGCCATATATGACAAGACTGTCGAGCGTGTTTCGAGCAAGTATCACGCCAGTCTTCTTCATCAATTATTCCTGCACTGGCGACAGAATTTTCTTGGCAGGAAAATCCATCATGCTATTTTAAATGTATTGAACAAGTTTCAATTTAAATTGCTCCAACTGGCATGGAAACAGTGGAACGATCAAATGGCACGCCTCATCGATTCTGAACGATTAATGCAAAATCGACGAATACGACTGTTGCAGCAATCGTGGAAGGGATGGAAAATTCAGACCGCATCGAAGCAAAAGAAGGAAAATAATCGACGCCGTGCAGTTCGATTTCGGTATTTGAGTCGTTTAAGGAATGGATTCAGCGCATTTCACGAGACCGTTGAAAGACAACACCATCTGCTTGATTTAGCTTCAAAGAAACGCTATGAACTGCAAAAACTATCGCTTGTACGATCATTTACAAGATGGAAGAGTTTCACAAATACTCAAATGCATGACGCACGTAAGAAATGGATTGCGATGCATCATTATGAAACGGGTCTTATCAAAAGAGTCTGGTCAAACGGATTTTGTTGCCTTCTGGAACGGAAGCACGCTGCCGCAATTCAAGTGGACAAGATGCGCATGCTTTCGCAAGAACGCTCACAGTTAGTAATGTTTGCTCATTGGAAGGAGTTTTATGTCCAAGAACACGATCGCACGCAGTTTTTAGAGGCAAAACTGGTCGAAATTGCGCACCATAAGCAGCTTGCTTCCAAACAGCGGATCTTTACCTTTTGGGCCGAGTATAGGCATGAACGGTTCGCTAAACGGATCATCAGCGCTCAAGTTTACGGTCAATGGCAACTGAAGTTACTGCAGACTGTTTTTACCCAATGGCAAACTGGGGTAGCTGCAGCTAAGTGGCATCAAATTTTGAATGAACGTGCTAAGCGACACTATGCGACGAAACTTGTGAAGAAAGCATTTTCTCGCTGGAAAATCAAAACCGTGCAAATACAAGAGTACTGGCAGCAAACTAAATGCGCTTTGATTCATTGGAAGCTGACTCAAGAGCGCAAGTCATTTGCGCGGTGGAAAATATATGCCGCTGACAAAAAGCTCCAGCGACAGCGTATGCACGATGCGTTTAATTTTCGCCAAGACTATTTTCTTCGTGAAGGTTTGAGACATTGGATCACAGCGGCGACTCACTTACATCAGCAGCGAGAAGCTCGTTTAGGTCACGCTCAAGCCATGAAAACTGCGCGCATATGGCGTAAAGTGGCAGCTATTGCTCGTCATTGGTATCATCTTACAATGAAAAGAAGATTTCAGACTCCTCGAAACCCATTAATAAAACGTGTGGAGGCCACGAGACTTCTGCCTGAGGCACTTTATGATCACGAAAACTGGCTGGTTAAACGAAGAGCACAATTACATCCCCCCGTCAGTCATAGTTTGAAGAATCAACGAGTAGAACACTCAAACCTGTCTGAATTTGTGATGTTGCCCCGAACCCGCCCGCAACCACGTCGACCGATCGATCTCCTCCTTGCCGGAGCCGAGGGCACGATCGCGCAACATACCGAAAGTGATGCGTTACATAGCTTGAGGTCGAAATACGGATTTCAGTTTCCAGTCGAAGTGCCTTCGGCATTTCAAGTTTCCGAAAGACCCCAACAAGATCAAGTCGAGCCCGATCGAGATGAATATCACGTCCCTGTCCCTCCGATAACTCCTCCATTCAAATCGTCAATGGATTGCATCGATGAGTTGGAGCAGCAATTGTTGAGCTGGAAGACATGGAAAACGGATTGGAAGATGTTCCAAGCGAAAATAGAATCTGCTCGAGTTGAATTGGAGCAAGCGATGATGAATCGGTACGAACCCACCATTTCCTGTCATGTTGATGGCACCACTGAGTTTGCTTATTTCGTATTATCTTGTTCTAGAAACGTTACCAAAGAAACGATATACGCTCTGCGCTCCAACGTTAATGCACTTGAGAAACGTGACCTCAACTTGCATCAGCAGTGGCTGGAATCCAAACCGAAAATACGAGCGATCGCTAAGCAAATCCAGCATTTGAGGGCGTCCATAACAGCGTAATTGATTTTACAGCGAAACAGATCATCATCGCAAGGCATTTTCATATTCACAGATGAGCTGATTGCAATTTTCAAACGCAGTTTGGAACGCTTCATCTTCAAGCCCATGTTGCTTGTACCAGTGTGTGTAGGCATTCGCCCGGAATTGTGCTTGAGCTCGCTGCAAGACGTGGCGCACACTCGGAACGACATGGCCATTGTTCACACAAACGGTCACGGAGTGTCTTCCGCCTCGAGATATAAATGGAGATTCAGACGAATATTGAGCAGCGCAGCGAGACGCTGTGTTCCAGCCCACTCGTGGAAATGCAGTATCCACGGCCACAGCGAGCATGCGGGTTGTTGCGAAGGCCGAATCGATTGAATTCTGGACTCCTCGAATCATTGCCCACGATGCAATAGTGGATCGTGATATCGACGATGGCCGTCGAAACGCCTGGAGTGTCTGTCGCGTGAGTTTAACCTGCATCGAATCCGCTTCGTCTTGGTCTCCGCTTTCAGGCCAAACGCCAGACATCGTTACGGCATGCGGGATTGAATTGTGAGCACCAGGAGCATTGGCCGTTTTGCCTGCCATGCGATCTCGAAGAATCCCTGTGCGCACGTCGACGAATTTGACGCAAGGCATTGGGCATGCTTCTTGGATGAATGCTCCAAAGTCGAACGGTCGAGCCACTGCAAAAGATGAGGTCTTCGACTTCACTGGAACCACTGGGAAAAGCAGCCCCGCGAGATCTGCAGCTGCGATCTGGTTCAGTTCCGCCAGGGAGATCCGGGGCTTGGACGTTGGTGATGCTGATGCAGCTGATGTTTGCGCAGCTTTCCAGTAGCCAGCAGTGCGAAGAAGGTCGTCGTTGTCCTTAAAGATGACACAATCCGCATATTGCTGCAAATGGCTGAACGTGAACGCAGCGTTATAGTTCTGCAATGGCGTATCCCCGCATTGGAACGACGGCGCGATGGACAACGTGACCAGATAGCTCTTGGCGTACGTGTCGCGAATGCATTCTATCACTCGGCAGCCCAGGCCGGCACCAGTGCCGCCGCCCATGGAGTGCGTGAGCACCACACCCTGGTAGCAATCCACGCGCTCGATCTCTTTCTGCAGCGAGTCCATGACCAGCTCCATCAGCTCCAGTCTGTCTTCGTTTTCGTAGACCTTCACCGCAGGAGTTGTGGTCGACGGCAGCACGTTTCGGTGGTATTGCTGGAAATTGTAGCCCATGGCCCAATTGTTGCCACGGCCGGCATGCTCCACGTGGACATGCGCAGGCGTAACCCCGGCGCTTGTATTACTGCCGCCGCCATCCTGATTCCAGATCGACTGCACGACCTTGGGCTCGGAGTCGACGACGATACAGCGTGCCTTTGACTGCGCTCGCGGGTTGTTTCCTATTACTGCGAGATGGAAGAACTGCTGCTGTAGCCAGGCGCTTGAGCCTACAGTGCCCGCACCGTGCGGAGCAGCTGCAGTCGCGCGCTCACGCGACGCTTTCTTGGCTGCGCTCGCACTCGGTGGCCCGAATTCGTCCTGCGCCAGCCGCCAGTACGCTCCACCGACCTGATTCCCGCATTGGCCGATATGAACCAACACGCTCATGGTATTGTACCACGACCGCGGTACACGCCGCCGGGTCAACGCGGGCAAACCGAGCCATGAATGCAAAAATAGCAACCTGCACAGAGGCGCAGGCGGCGTTTCGTTCTCGTCTCACTGGATCAATTATAGTCCGAGACGTCTCCCAGGCCATCGCGGTCTCTGGTTTTGTTTTCAGCACCAGTGGTAGAAGAAGAGTATCCTATGCGATTACTTCTCGGGCGTGCTTCCTGAATCGATTGCTGCCCCTTTTGAGACTCGAGTGTGAGGATCTGAGCGCATTCCACATGGCCGATGCATCGCATGAGCAATATACGAACGGTAGCGAGCCGCAGGAAGTGGCGGCCACGATCGACCCGATCGACGTTGTGGATGAGGCTGACCGGACAGTAGGCGCAGAGCTCGAGGCGGTGCAGGAAAACAGCGATGAATTGGCGGCAGTGCCAACGATTCTGATCCGACGCACGTCAGGAGGAGGCTCGTCGGTGCCGTCGTCTGCGGTCGACTCGTTCCACATCACGCGCGGGATGAGCGGTCGGTCGATCATCAGCGACCTGGCAAGACGTGGATCCGATGCGCCTCGGTTCGAGGCTCTGCGCGGCACCTGGCGGTACGGTCAACCAGTCTTCGCTCGGTACAAGAAGACACCGTGCTTTTACTCGGGCAACATCGCGACCTATCTCGGAGCGGGTCTGTTCATGGTGATCTTTGACGACGGTACGCTGAACTATCGAGTCAAACGTGAAGACATTGTGGTGCTGGAAGAGCCTCGCGATAGCGTCGAGGAAGATATTGAGGCGCTCGTGAGCTCGGTGGACGAGTCCAGCGACCAGATTCTGCTCAAAGCTAGAGCATCGCCGTCCTATGAAGCCATGAACCGCTTGCGAGACCCTCACGCTTCCGATACCTGGACGCAGACCATGGTGGATTTCTCCATGACCCCGCCTCGGTATGTGACCATTCGAGAAGAGCTGGCCAATGTTGTGCTGGTGCCGGATGAGACCATCGCCATGAAGCATTTGGAGTGCGGTGTCGCCTATGATGATGACTCGACGCAAGTGAGCGACTCGGACGACTCAAGCGAAGAAGATATGACCATGACGCCCTGGCAGCAGATGACGCAGACGTTCGGCATGGGCAAGATCCGACCACGCGCGCAGCGGCGGTCAAGCTCGTCCTCGATCTCGGAGCGGCAGCAGAACATTCCACAAATGATCCCGTCACCCAAGGGATTCAAGGCCACGATCACAGAGTATCTGTCTCGCAAGACCAGAAAAGTGCAACCTGCCGCGGTCGGGTCCAACGTGGCCACACTGGAGCACATTCGCCAGATGGAGGGCAAGCTGATGAACCTTCGTGCGCAGCATTCCAAAGAGCCTCCAACCACGAGCCGGGTCGTGTATGAGCGGGCAAGCGACGGTATTCGCGCGTATGGTACGATCAACAACCGCCTGGAGGATGGCGCGAAGTTCGAGATCATCGCCGAAGAAGACCAAATGCTAACTGTGAAGGTACTTCCGGTGTCGGAGATCGATTTCCTGCCGTCCATAAAAGAGCTGGAGCATCAGCTAGCAGACCTCAAGCGACAGATCACACCGCTGTATGCCGGCTGCAAAGTCCAGGTCAATCTGTACCCGGGCAGTCGCTTTTCAGGCCAGGGCGTCATTACACTCGCGAATGAGACCCAGACCATGTACACTGTGCTGCTTCGGAATCGCATCCGGTTGGTGAACGTGCCGATGGATAAACTCACGCCAGTGCAGACGAAGAAGAAGCAGGCTGTCTACATCACCGAGGACCAGTTCCTCATCTGCGCCAACAAGGCCTGCGTGTTTATCGGCGACCAGATCTTTGTGCGGTGCGAGGGCGACGACGAAGGCGTGATGGAGGACAAACTGGGTATTCTCAACGGCGTGTACTCCAACTGCACCGCAGCCGTGGATTTTGCGGATGGCTCGACGGGCTACGAGATCCCACCGCTGCTAATCCAGAAACGCAAGCGTGCGCACAACTCTGCTGGTGTCGACGTCATGTCACTCAAGAATGCGGTGCTCATGCAGGTCGCTGGGTCGGTGGCCGAGATGGAGCAGCTGGAAGTCGGCTATCAGGTCAAGGCCGACCACCCAAGCAAGGCCACCGTCGAGAGCTGTATGATCATCAAGAAGCACGATTCAAGCGCATGCGATCTCCGCTTCTCGGATGGAACAATCGCTTTCGAGGTGTATCCATCGCAAATGATCGTGGATCGGGGTGGCACCAACTCACGAAAGCGCCAGGCGCTGCTGGAGTTTCAGAACGACACGTACGTGCTCGGGTGGAGCTCGCGGTTTGGACGGTACTGCTCCGCACGGATCGTGGCCAAGAGCTCTGAGGGGGTCTCGGCCATGTACTCGCTGGTCTTTGACTATGGCGAGCAGAAGAAGAATGTACCAGCTGAAAAGATCGCGCTGCTGGACGATTCGGATGCGCTGTCGCCGACCCAGAAACTCACCAACTACAGTATCGACACAATCGGCTTTGAGATTCGACCAGTGACCTTCACAGTTGGAGAGGCCGTCATGGCTCGCATCTATGGTAGCGTGCAATATTTTTATGGTTGGGTCGAGGGCGTGCTGGAGAAAGACCGCATGTGCGTGGTGCAGTTCGATTCCTCGGAGAGAGACAAGCTCGTGCCGTTCTCCTCCATGTTCTCGGTCGATGTCCGCAATCGGTTCCAGTCGGTCAGCAACAAGATGGACTCGTCTTCCGGTGGCGGTGCGGATTCCGATCGCGTGGCAGTCACAGAAGAATCCTCGGCCAGTCCGGCGTTCCTGGATCGACGGAGGCGTCACAGCTCCGGCTCCATGGGCAGCATGATCATGTCGGTCGCTGGCAGCATCTTCCGCGCGCGCAAACATGCTGAGCGCGATGAGCGGCGAGGGTCACACCTGGTGACTGAAATAGGCGCTCATCTGCGGCACTTGGCCAATACTCCAACGCCCGAGCAGTGATAGCCGTGGCCACGACATTAGAATTGTACTAGACCCTTAATAGAACCGAACCAAGCACATGAGGCGATATATATTATGCACGGGGAACGCTTTCTCAGCTTTGCTCGATCGTACGGACGTCACTGGGTTGCACGAGTACCACGACAACACAGACTCTGCTGCGCTTGTTGGTTTACTTGGCGGCCGAGATCAGCGAGATGATTAAAATAGCGATGATGAGCGCGAAGCCGCCGTAGCACATGAGCTTCGTGCGACCGCAGTAGCAGTACTTGGCCTTTTTATCGGCCTGGCGCACCTCCTTGAGCGCCTTGTCCACGTTGTCGCGCGCGTCCTGCGTGTTGTCCACGATCTCGACTGTAGCGCATCACCACACAGATGGAGTCAGTGTCTTTCCATGGAATCAAGCAAGGTCATTTGGCTGGGTGATGTAGAGGCCGGACGTACCGATGACTTCGCCCTGGTCCTCGATCAGCCCATCGATCTCCTTGAACGCGGCGTTGACCTCGCGCAGCTGATGGTTGATGTGGATGATGTCTTCTTCTCTTCGCGCCAGGTCTGATGCATCAGCCAAAGAGCCATCAGCCAACGAGCAGAGCAGGGCAGCGTATCATCAACCTTCGTACCGTCTTCGTCGTACATGACAATGTTGGCCTGGGCGTAGATCTGGTCCTCGTTGTAGTTGGTAAAGTTCATGCCATTGTTGTTGTTGTTGGCAGGCTTGTTCATATCGTCGCTGTTGCGGAACGACGTGGACGAGCGCCGGATGAGATCCACGGCGTTCTTCTCGGACTCGACGAGCCGCTTGCAAGTCTCCTCGAAGCTGCGCAGCTGGTTCTTAAAGTCCGTCGAGAGCTTGTTCACCTGGGTCTTGCGCGCGCGCGCCTGCGGGCCCTGGCAGGCCTGGGCCAGGTCCTTGAGCCGGCGCTGGATCTTGGTCACGATCTTGTTGCCCTTGTCGACCAGCTCGTTGAGCTGCTTGTGGTTGGCGCGCGAGTCCTGCGGCGTGCCGAACAGCGACATCTTCTGCGCGATGGACCGCGTGAGCTGGTTGAAGCCCGCGATGCCCTTGGAGGTCTCCTGCACCAGCTTGCCATAGCGCTCGTCCGAGAACGAGTCGCGCGGCGAGTCCGCGGCCGAGTACCCGCCGGCCATGGGGTCTCCCGGCTTTGCGGATGCTGAAGTGGGCGGCCGCGGTACCGGCCCAAGCGGGGGCAGAGAGCCAGCCGCCGACGACTAAACCAGATTTTGAGTTTCTGTGCGTTCGTTGATCGGCGAGTGGAGTGGCCTACACTAATTTAGGTATCCCGTAAGGTGGCCCACATGGAATTAGGTTGTTGTGGACACGGAAAGAGTGCATAAACACTCGCGCTTTGACTCCACGTCACCTGCGCGGGGCGCGATCGTAGAAGCCAGGTCGCACTGCTGCTGCTTACTGCTACTAGGAGGGGGCGTAATGCGCGCGAACAGGCTACACGACGTTCATACAGTCCGTGAATATCCGGTCTGTCCAGTTGTGGCAGCAAGAGAGAGAGAGAGAGAGAGAACGATCCCATAAAAGAACCCCAAGGGAAGGAAACAGCAAAAACTTCTCGAATATGACCATCCCCCTCAACAAACAACCCGATCTTTCCCCAATATCAAGGCGCAGTTGCCACATGAGAGGACAACGCAAGGAACAACAGCAGCAAAAACCTCACGCAATCAACACACAACAGCAGACCGGTCCGGTAATAAAACCAGCACGGGGCTACAAAAAACCTCAGCTCGCCTCTGGAACGCCCGTTTTGCCCTTGGGGGCTTCTTTCCCCCCTCTCCTCAGAAAGCAAAACTCTCTCAGCGGCGCGAAAGACTCTTCCGGAGCTACTGAAGACATGGCGCTCAAGCGAATCAACAAAGAGCTGCAGGACCTGGGTCGCGACCCGCCGGCCAACTGCAGCGCCGGCCCCGTGGGCGACGACCTGTTCCACTGGCAGGCGACCATCATGGGCCCTGAGGACAGCCCGTACGCCGGTGGCGTGTACTTTTTGAACATCTACTTCCCGGCCGACTACCCGTTCAAGCCGCCAAAGGTCAACTTCACGACGCGAATCTACCACTGCAACATTAATGCCAACGGTGGTATCTGCCTAGATATTCTGAAAGACCAGTGGAGCCCTGCGCTCACGATCTCCAAGGTGCTGCTGTCGATCTGCTCGCTGCTCACGGACGCCAACCCGGACGATCCGCTCGTGCCAGAGATCGCGCAAGTCTATAGAACAGATCGTGCCCGCCATGACGCCACTGCGCGCGAATGGACCGCCAAGTACGCGACCTAGACGACGCCTTGCCACGATTTCGGATCGAGACGCCAACGAGACGAAACTATATCTGCAGCCCGGACGCCGCTCAAGGAGATGATCAAGAGAGACGACGAAGGAGATGAACCCAGCGACGGCCCAAGACTGCGCGGAGATCTAGCAGAGTAACTCGCGCGTGTTGATTTGAAAGAGGCGAATTTGAGAACAGCAATTGGTAATTTTCGTTTCCCTTTATCTCGATTGGCGCTTGCCATTGGTTCGTTGTGGCGGCAGTGAGCTTGCTCATCGTGGACGCTTGTCATGTGGATCCGTGTCAGGTCGTCCGCAATATGTGGCTGGTTTGATTGCGTTTCTTAATGCGATCGACACGTCAAGTGCTAGCGTCAGATGGGCCAAACCGCCGGCTGGCTTTCTTGCAGCACCTGCGTTCTCCCCCCCCATCTCAAGGGCTTTGGCAAAGAGCCCATGCGCTCAAACCAACCCATGGAAGATTGCTTCCATTGCTGCTTCATGGCCATCTCAGGCTGCCATCGATCTTTTTCTCCTCACTCATTCACAGCCGCAAAAAAACGTAGGCGTTATTTAACGCGAAACGGCAGAAAGCGTTGGATTGCAGATTGAAGAGCGGGGAAGGAAATACCGATATTGTACCGGTAATTCATGTCCTCGCGCCCAATGACAAATGTATCACGGAAAGATTCCATTCATTCCCTGGTCGGTCGCTGCATGGGCCATGACGGACGCGGTGCACTTGTGTGACTGGTGCAATGAGGCCGCGTGGGTCCTGCGCTGTCCCATGTGCGACCCACGAAGCCCCAAGAGCCTATGTAGCGGCTGTGCGGCGCTCTGGCATGCTCGCGGGTTCAGCCAGGAGCACCGATTGAAGGACCGAGATGGTCATGTGCATTCCTATCTACAATGGCAAAAGCAGCAGCAAGAGCAGCAGCAAGCTGGTGGCGAGATGCCGATATCTCCTCCTTCGCAGCTCAGTACTTGCGGTGATGTCCCAATGGCAGCGCCAGCAGCAGAGGACGCAGCTCGTCCTGAGGAGCGCTCGAACTCGGCAGGAAGCGCCATGGAGTTTGGCTCTTCGCCGTTGAACGCGTTCCTGAACACCATCGATGGAGCGATGCTTGAGCAGCCATCATCCCAGGAAGCGGAAGATGCTCAAGCTAGTGCCAGCAATGACACGACTGATGGAGACAACGTAGAGCTGCTGCCGACTGTGCAGGAGTCTCCTGCTGAGGTGGAGATGGCCGAACAACCGGCGGCTCAGACTGTGGAAGCAACACAGGACCAGACGATAGCGGAACCAAACGATGCGCCAACACAAGAAGCACGGAAAGTCGAGGACGAGCCGATGCAGGACACTGGAAAAGTGGCTGACGAGCCATCGGCGGTGCGTGGACAGCAGGAGCCCGATGAGCACGCTGAAGAACAATCCGATTCTGCCCCCGAATCGCTGCAATCACTACTCGAACGCAACGAATTCGATGACGAAGAGACCCAAGACCGACTGGCAGAGCTCATCGACGCCGCGATTCAAATGGAAGACGCCGTTTTGTGCACCCGGTATGCGCGCTGCACCGACTCGACATGCAAGACGTTCATGACCCACTACTCGCACTGCAAGGACAACCAGCCGTGTACGGACGACCATTGCCAGGACGCGATGAGCTATTATCGCCATGGGAACACTTGCTCCAATGAGCTCTGTCCATTCTGCGTTCGAGGTGAGTGCGATGCTATGAGCTCCATGGACCAGATGGACTAACGCTGCGCCATTCAATGTAGTCAAACAGCGGCAAATGCTCGGCACGATCGCAGCGTACGACATCATCATCGCCGCACAAAAGCGCACGCTTCAAAACCTGACGGACAACGCCTCAGCGACCGGCGACCCATTCGCGGCCAAGGCCAAGCGCAATTTCTGCGAGCAGCAGATCAAGACTTGCCATCGGAAGCGTGTGCCCCTGATCAACAAGGTCGAGCGGCTGAATCGGCTCGTGATCGACCACAAGCTCCCAGTGTTCAATTTCCCACGCTACGCGTGGCACTTGAACGAACCAGTGATCAAGGTGAGCAGTCTGTCTCTGTCAGTGGTCAAGTATGATGACAACTGACGCACTTGCGACTGTGGCTATCTGCAGAGCGAGATTCAGGAGACCAATTCGGATGCCAATGCGCAATCGAGGGCGAAATGTACGTGGCTATTTTGTGAAGTCGTTTGCCCTGGGCTCACTGTTCATGCTGTTTGTTTGGTGCAGTCAAGGAGGAGGCCAGTATTCACCCAAATCGCCGCCAGTCCGACGTGGCTGTGATCGCGAGCGACCGCGTGAACGAGTTGCTGCGCACCAAGACGACGGACCCAGCTGCACAAAAGGATTTCGAACAGGCCATGGACTTCGGCTGTGCGGTCGTGGAGGCGTCCTTCTGCTCGAGTGCCAAGACGCCGTACTGCGTCATGGGCTGCCAGACCATCCTCACGCACCTGCAGCACCATGTGGACCTCGCCGTGTGCCAGGATCGGCTGTGCGCGGCCGTGGAGGACCACTTTTCGCATCTGTCCAAATGCAAGATGGCCGACCAGAACAAGACCTGCGAGTACTGCCTGCGCGTGGCCGAGCGCGAGTTCGCGCGCGCCGTGGAGCTCATGGAGCTCGAGCAGCCTGAGTCTGAAGCCAAAGTGCAGGCGGCCATCAACTCCATCACACACTGTCTGTCCAACGACCCGTTGAGCGAGCGCGAGCAGACGCTCGTGCAGCTGGAAGACGAGCTGGAGCAGGCAGAAGAATACAAGCGGGACCTGCTGGATCGGCTTTCGTCTTCAGCCTCGCAGCTGCGGAACGTGCGCCAGCGGATCGCCGACCACGTGAGCAGCAGCGACAGCCCGCTGCCCGCAATCGCACAGCAGAAGCTGCCCGTGCACTTTATCAAGACCGGTCATCCCCGCAGCCAGAGCCATAGTGACAACAAAGGCAGTCGAAGCCGGCGCCAGCAGCAGGAGACCATCGATCTCACATAATAGTAAACCCATTTTGATACGCATGGCGGTACTGACTTTCTCCGCCTAAGTGCGATCCCCATGGGACCTGGTCCCGTTGACGACGAGTACATCACCCACCTGGTCCGTCCCCCCGACACATGAGCGACGTCGTGCCCGGACCCGCGCGGAGGGCGCAGCGCCAGGCCGTGCCCAGGCCCCGGCCGGTGCGCCACCACGCGGACCGCGGCAGCCAGAGCGACGACGACTCGCATCTCCACCCGCATAACCAGCACCAGCAGTACCACCATTATCACGACCGCCCGCCGGTTGATCCGCGCGCACTCCTGCACGAGTCGCTCCACCGCCGCAGCATCTCGGCCTCAGCCAGGCTGGACTCCAGCGGTCATCGCGTCTCGCGGCGGTCGCGGCTGCTGGCGCCCCCGGGTGCCGGCGGCAGTGCTGGCAGCAGCAGCCTGAGCTCCTCGGGTGTGAATGCCGAGTTCTCGGCCTCGAATGGGTTCCCGCCGCCCGTGGCCTCGCTCCGAGGCGACGCCAGCTTCCTCCTGCGTGATATGGACGCTGCACGGCGGTCTGTGGACAGAGCGACCACCCCGCCGCCGCTGGGATCATCATCCTCGAATGGGAGCGCGGCCGCGCTGGCGCAGGAGTACCGCCGCACGATGGGCGATAAGGACACGATCGCGTCGCTGCAGGACTCGTCTGTCAGTCTGAACAGCAGCAAGAGCAGCAACAGCAGCACGGGCAGCACCACCGAGCGCATTGGTAAGTAGCCTTAAGACTCGGCTGCTGCACAGCTGATCACTCACACTCTCTCCTAACTGTGTCCACAGCTTCGTTGGCCGCGAGCCTGCCGCTGCCGCCCGACAGCACGATCTCGGCGCAGGAAGTGATCCGCGAGAGCATGGCCAGCGCCCGCAGCACCGCGATCTACACGGACAAGGACGACTTCA
>JAADVF010000440.1:0-23962 GCA_023334555.1 Elongisporangium undulatum
ACCCACGCAAAAGCCTGAACCAGTGCCACAGCCGCCTGCTCCGCTTCCTCAACCTCCGGTTCCAACTCAGAAGCCTCAGCCAGTGCCTCAGCCTCAGCCTCCTACGCCAACGCAACCACCAGCTCCGCTTCCTCAACCCCCGGTTCCAACCCAGAAGCCTCAACCGGTGCCTGCACTATTTCCGCAACCAACGCCAGCACCAACTCGGCATTTACGCCAGAACTAAGAGAACGAAGTGTTGCCATCAATTGCGCCCGTGGGCTCCATGATTAGTAGTGTTATGTTTCCAGTAAGACAAATGAATGTTAAACCGTTTTTCCTTTGCTGTTGCGCACTGACCATAGCTTCAGCCATAAGTATGCTGAACATTTCCTTTGGGTCTCTAGCTGTAATTCAGGCAGAGAGGACTTTCTTGTTCGTAGACTGTATCAGCCCGTGTGCTTTGCCCCACAGAGTAAATCCACAAATTCGAATGCTGCACACAGGAAGGCAACGTGGTTCTTGTTCGGAATAACTTGGCCTCGTAGCCACAGCAATTGGATTCCTGTGCTTCGTTCTTCCCGCAAGTGCGGTCCCTTCTGTCTTTCGTGGTAGCCGATATTAACATGGCGATATCAACGTGGTGCAGACGCGGCATCTATCACACGAAAAAGCGTGTGGCCAGTAAGGATAGGATGCTCTTGAGTGGTCTTGCGGTCGTCAGCCACGCCACGTTCATGGCTCCAAACATTGTTCCGTGCTGACGGATCCTACGAACACGTCGCTCTCAGTTGAATGGATCTCTTTGACATGAGCCCAAAGTAGGCCGACCTTCTTCCAGCTGAGTCTTTTGCGCAATCGAAACGCGATCCGATAATCGTTCGCGCACATATAAAACCTATCGCTCATTTTTCAATCCGCTTCACTTCGACCTCTTTGATCTTCCGCATCAAGGCAACCATGAACCTCCTTCGAATCATCGCGCACGTCGCGCTGATCTCAACTGCCATGGTTTCGCTTGCATTGGCCGATCTTCAGCAGCAACCGGCTTTGGGAAGCGGCACGTGGACGACGTACAACAGCCTCCAAGAGCCGACGCAGGTTCCCCAGCCTCAACCTTCCCAGCCGCAGCTTACGTCTCATCCACCATCTCACCGTCCTCAGCCCCCAGCTCCCGAGCCTCAGCCACCTCAACCCACTCCCCTGCCACCAGCTCCGCAACCGTCTACACCAACGCAGAAGCCCCAGCCACCGGCCCCGCAGCCTCCGGTACCTACGCAGCCACCGACCCCTCAGATTCCTGCTCCCACTCAAAAAACCGACACCTGGCCCACTGCGTCTGCGTCAACACAAAAGCCAACACCAGCGCCGACGACAAAACCCACTCCGGCACCAACGACCATAGCTCCAACGCAAAAGCCGACGACTACGGTTGCTCCGACACCTAAACCTACTATCGCACCAACAGTGGCTCCGACGGTTAAGCCTGCTGCTGTGCCGACTCCTGCTCCCACAGCAGTTAAACCTGCTTCGTCACCGACCCCAGCACCCACGACAGTCAAGCCCACAGCCGCTCCGACTCCGGTTCCATCGACGCCGACACCGATCTCGTCAGCCACGCAGAAGGCGCTGCCACTGGCCCAATGTCGTCGGCGACTCTATCTAGTCGTCTGCGTCGCGTTTAGGCTGTGAGTCGCCTCAGTCTTCTCTGTCTTGTGAGCTGCGTACATCAAATCCATCCATGTTTGCGTCTTTTCCCATTCTTAGTTGAAACTCTGATCTGGAGAACAGTACAGCCTTTCCTGGGAAAAGAGGAATCGTCCATGTCAGCAAACACCCAGGGCTTGCTACTGGCGCCCTCAGCGACTGCCAGTGGCTGTGAGGCATCTGAGACGCTAGAGCTGTGGGTGTGCACCGCGGTCTTGCTGTTGTCAGCTGTCGTACTCTGTCTCCTTCTCACACAATCCATGCGCCTCGCACCAGTCCAAGGCCTAGGCTGTCTTCATGGCGCAGAGCCAAATCATGGCTCAATCCACAATGCGTTCCGGTACAACGGCAGCAGCGAGACCGCCTTCTCGCCTGACTTGAGCGCGTGCACAAGCGACTCGACCAGTCATTTCCGCCGGCAGAGCGAGACACCGGACGACCACGTGATTTGGATCAAGTGGGACTTGGCAAAGGAATCAGTCAACTCTCACAGCCAAGGTCCCAAGTGACTCTTGTCTTCCGAGCAAGACGACGGTGTGTCCAGAAAAGCTTTCCGACTGAACAACCCGCAGGTGGCTCATGTGCTTCATGAATCTTTTGATGGCTGAGTTGGCAAAGTCTCCCAATCGAGTCATACATAATGACTAAAATACCCACCTGAAGCGAAGTAATTTATAATACGCGTGGTACTGTACCGTAGTTCTCTGATAATCGCACGCAATAGGGTTCAGTGGCCGAGTCTGTCGTTGCTGATACCCTCTCAAATCCGTTGGACTCGGTTGACCGAGAGACTCTCGGCATGTCATTGTAGCGATCTCGCCATGAACGAGAAGCTCCCGCGACCGGAGGCGGACGTCCATCTCCAGAGCCACTCTGCCAGCCACCACCACAGAGAGCGCGTGCATCCGTGGATGGCCGCCCTCCCACCGCCAACGCCCGAGCAATCGCAGCACAGCAAGGCCTTCTCCGACAGGTTCCCGCTCGGCCTGCGCTCGGCGCCGCTGAGACACACGTACACCGGAGGGGCGCCACCAGCGGCGGCCTCGCCCTCCTCATCGCCGTCGGTCGATCGACAGACCGTCATCAGTCGGCTGCTGGAAGGAACCAGCTCGACACAGCAGCTGACCACGCGCAGCGATCTCGGCAGCCGCTCGAGACCAGCGAGCTATGGCTCGACGTCCACTGCGCCCGTGCCCGTGAAGAAGCTCGGTCGAAGGCACTCGATTCTACGCATGAGCTCCAGCGCGCCCATCGGCTCCACCAAACTGATCAAGAAGAGCGCCTCGGTCGAGTTCGCGCTCAACATGGAGGACGCCGCGAGCCAAGCGAATCGCCCGCGACGCCTCAGCGGATCATGCTCCGGCGGACGCGAGATGCCACGGTAGGACCCTCTGTCTGTGCATTGTTCTCTGTTCTCTGTTACTGATTACTGGGACTGCTGCTGTGTGGCAGCCGCCTGACGTTTGAGGAGCGCGAGGAGCTCTACCGAGTGCGTCCGGACCTGGAGATCGGGCCGTATCCGTTCTACCAAGAGCAGATGGAGGAGCTGAACCGCAGGAACCAGAGGCGGATTCTGTTCTCCATCTTCGGCGGCGTGCTCACGCTGCTCATGCTCATGGTGTTCTACTATCTGCTGTCCCAGGCCGGACGAGAAGACGACGACATTCCATGAACACAATCCCAGTCCTCTATCCAAGACACAAACACACAGGGAATGTCACCTGATTACTCTCCTCCCCTCCAGCACCATCAGAGCCAAGCCGCGGCAGCGCCACGGAGAACCCGAAGAAGAGCGACGTAGTATTATTTAACAGGTGGACCCATAATCATCCCACTTCACCCACGCGAAAATGATAGGGCCGGCATTGTCCTAATTTTACCACATCTATCGTAGTACTATGTCCTAATATAGTACCCTTGGCTTCCCAGCCAGTGGCACCAAATTAGCCATTCCCGATCTGCCAGCATCATGCGCCTCATCACGCACAACCTGCTCATGTGCAACAAGAAGGGCGTGGCCAACGGCTTCCCGCTGCGCATCGAGCCGCAGACCGTGGAGGTCGTGGCCTCGGACTTCCAGCCCGAGTTCGTGCGCAAGATGCTGCGCAAGTTGGACTACGCGGCCTTCTACGCCGGCGCGCAGGCGCTCCAGGTCGCTGACGGCCTGCCGGCCACGCTGGACCTTGCCGCCGTGGACGCGCTGGAGGAGGAGCTGCTGCGCAAGATCCACCACGCGCTGATGGACGTCCATGTGAAGCAGGGCAAGCTCATCTGCCCCGAGTCCGGCCGCGAGTTCCCGATCATCGACGGCATCCCCAACATGCTACTGAACGAAGACGAGGTCTGAATTCCTCGTGAGCACGCATCCACACGATAGATATCGACCCCAGCAGCTACCGATAGAGAGCCACAGCGGTCACCAGCACGCGAGTCGTCCATGGCGGAAGGCAGCATTAGGTGCTATAGAGCGAGAGACGCAGACGCTGCCGTCTCTGGCTGTTTGTACATCAGAGTATCCGCAGGAAGCCCATAATTCAATTGAATCCGCTTCGTTTTGCTTTTAACTGTTGCGTTTGTGTTGTTTAAATGACAAAGTCGTCGCGCTTCTTGAACGCGTTCTTGTTGCGCTGCTCCTCGTCGTCGCTGCACAATACAGACGAGAGTATCGGCGTCAGTCTAGCTCCTCAGTCCAATAAGCGATGCAGCAAAGCACGCAGCATCATACCGGTCATAGTCATCCTCGCCTTCATCGTCCTCGTCCTCTTCGCTCGGACTGCCGCCTTCTATGTGCGCGATGGCCTTGATCCACTGGACACGCAGCTCAAAGTCGCCTTCCTTCTGGTCTGCAATGGCAAATCCGATCTGTTGTTTTCACCACAAAGCCCACAGGGTCAGAGACAAACTGAGCTCTAGCGAAGCTCCATGCAACCCATTGAGCACTCACACTTCGCAGCTTGGACGGATCGAGACGCGTCTGGTCGTTGAACTTGTAGTATCCCTTGGCTGTGAGCATCAGGTCCTTGAACGGGAGCTATATTGACACAATCAGTCATCTCGGTCATCTGAATATCCCATCTCCCCCATGATGCATAGGCCGCACCTCAATATCGACCCATTCCCCGGCCGGCGTGTGGATGAAACCCTGTGCAGCAATGCAAACTCCATAAGCAACATGCTCCACACGAGATGCAGGATCCAACTGGCTGTACCATGTACAGGTTGAGCGGGTTCCAGCTGTCCATCTGCATGTTCACGCGGTATTCGCGGCCATCGGTCATGACGCGCATGGCGATGCCTTCGTATCCATGCAGCAGCATGCCGTCGGGGAGTGGTGCGCGCACCGCACAGTAGCCACTGCGGATGATGCCGGCCTCCGTGGGCTGGCAAGCCATGCTCACGCGGCCAGCGAACACAGCTGAGCAGACAAAGTCAACGCTATCAGCATATAAGCGCGCCCAGAGCTCACAGCTGCAGTGGTGGATAGCTCACCTGACGGGACGCCATCCTGCACCCGCACGCTCGCAATCGCTGTCTTCTTGTCTGCTTCGTCATCGTTGGCGTCCGGCTTTCCTTCATAGAATCCCCATCGGCATTCCGACGTTCCTGGTTCATAACGGATCGAATCAATACAACTAACAGCAGATACAAGGCCACAGCAAGATTCAGCTTACCGCCAATGGCTCGGTCACTGGATGCGATCCATTCGCCCGTGCTCTGCTTGGCAGTGAAGCTGTAGACCTCCTTCTCCGCCGGCACGTTCAGCTTCAGTCCAAGAGCTACGCAGCGACATCACACGAGATATGAGCTTCTAGGTCGGCAATGCGCATGGCCTTCCACTGGCGGCAGCGCATCCATCTCTAGCCAATGACCACGTACACTGCTTGGAGCTGAGGAAGACCGACTCGACCGACGTCAGCGCTTTGCGCAGGAGCCTCATGCTTGGTGATCGGCAAACTGGCAGATTTGGTTCGCATGCGCACTTAGTGTATTCGTACCTTAACGGATATCAACTATGCCTTGCAGCCAGGGTGCGCATTGCAACAGCGAACTTAACGACCGGTAAAAGCCCATGGCGCTGCATCTGCCCAAGCACCAGTGGGGCACGCGCGGCGTGGACGCCTACGAGAAGCTCGAGTGCATCGGTGCCGGAACCTATGGGTGCGTGCGTGTGTACTGCATGTGTGACAGCGTTGCGCTCGTGCTGCTTGAGGACGAATGGCTCCTGACGCGACGCGCTTCCTGTCTGTCCCTTGCAGGCAAGTGTACATGGCCAAGGACAAGGCCACGGGCGAAGTGGTGGCCATCAAGAAGATCCGCAGCCTGAATGAAGTGCAGGGCGTACGTGGCCTAACGCTTGCCGGCTGGCGCCGTGACTGCCATTAACGTCGTGACTCGTTGTAGCTCCCGGTGACCACGATCCGCGAGATCAAAGTGCTCAAATGCCTCAACCATCGCAACCTCGTGGAGCTCAAGGAAGTGGTCGTCTCGGCCGAGAACGACGATGATGATGGTGTGTGTGTGTGGAGGAGCTGTGTAACAGCAGCGACTTGTCCTGATACTGATGATGGTATGTAGCCGAGTTCACGGACAAGGACGAAGCGCTGGACTTCTGCCACGGCTCCATCTACCTCGTGCTTGAGTACGTGGAGCACGATCTCACGGGGCTCATCGACCGCCAATACGCGTGAGTGCTTTGCTTTGTTCTTCAAGTAGTTGAGCTATGGTGAAGTGATTAATGACCCACTTGCAGGTTCTCGGATGTCGCGATCAAGAGCATCATGAAGCAGCTGCTCCAGGTCATGGAGTACATGCACTCCATCGACATTATCCACCGGTAGGCAGAGCCATTGCTGTATGATATGCATATCCTGGTCTTGATATTGTCTTCGTCCATTAGTGATATCAAGTGCTCGAATCTGCTGCTCACCAAGACTCACTTGCTTAAGGTCGCGGATTTCGGTCTCGCACGGTCCATTCGCGGCGACCAGCTCTTCACCAACAAGGTTGTAACGCTCTGGTACCGCGCTCCGGAGCTGCTGCTCGGTGCCACAAGCTACGATGCCAGCATCGACATGTGGAGCATCGGCTGTGTGTTTGCTGAGCTCTTTCTGGGTCACCCGATCTTCCAGGGAAAGACCGAGCTGGAGCAGATCACCAAGATCTTTGACATCTGCGGCACGCCCACGACCGAATCATGGCCCGACTATAAGTTCCTGCCGCTTAGCAGCAAGTTTGTGCCTGAGAAGAACAAACCCCGGCGGCTGCGTGAGTATCTGCTGCGCGAAACGTCGGCGCGCAAACGTATCTTGCCCAAGGGCGCTCTGGATTTGGTCGACGCGCTGCTGGTGCTGGACCCCGAACAGCGTCTGAATGCGACGGATTCCATGAATGCCCAGTTCTTCCAGACGAGGCCACTGGCCCCCGAGAATCCTGAGACGCTGACGCCCACGATCAACGTGGAAGCTTCGCACGAGTACCAGACAAAGAAAATCCGCCGCGAGCAGGCCAAACAGCTCCAGAATGGTGGTGCCAACAGTAATGCTAAGAGCAACGGCAACTCCAGCCCCTCGAATGCCAACACCACCAAGGCAAGCCCTCTGGACGGAAGCGAGCAAGTGAATCTTAAATCCGAGTCAGGAAACGAATCCGCACGCAAGAAACGTCGCGAATCGTGATCGATAACGTAGCGAAACACCTCAGTCGACTAATAGCAACGAAAGAAAGAGCAAATGGAGTATACTTCTTAATTCCCTCGGCTCGGCTGTTGCCCGCACTAGCCTAGTTAGTGCGTGAGATAGCGACTGCTCTTTGATGGAGGAAGAGGGCCTGTCTTTTGAAGCTGACCACCACAATTCCGTGAGCATCAGGCATGGATCGTCAATGGCTGTAGCAGATCGTTACCTGAAGCAGCAGCGATGGATTCTTGGTCTTGACTATACTATTGACTTCCTGTGCATGTGGAGACAGCCCACTGTCAGTGATTCCTCTCCCAATACATACGAGTATGGGCAGCAACGCACATGGAGTCGTGTCTGGAGCACGTGCAATCGCGCCTTCATCGAGTTATATCGGAAGGCGATGTGCTGGCGGATCGTGTCCTCGGGTGCGCGCATGAAATCGACCGAGAGCAGCTCAACGAACTTATATTCCATGTTCTGGATGAAATCCAAGCGCGCGCGGCCGTCGGCCTGCATCAAATAGACAGCGAGATGGTTGTGCGGCTCCTTGATGCAGTTGTTGAGCATGCGAATGAGCACGTTAGCGTAGTCTGCAAAGTCGATCATGAGCTTCTGGTGGTCCTGCATCAGCTGGAAGGACTCGAGGTCGCACACATGCGTGTAAAGGAAGAACAGATCGCTCTCGGTCGATAATTCGACCTTGACGGCGTTAATCTCCCCGCCATCGTCGCCCTGGAAAAGCGTTAAGTGATAGGCAACACGCATCTATCAGCAACGCTTATGCACTGGCTCCAAACAGCAAACGCACATACTTGGATGAGAATCTTGACCTTGATAGCTTCGAGCGTGCCTACTTGCTGGGGTGTATTGTCTGCATCCTGCGGTTATGCATGAGCTGTGAGGCAATGTGTACAGTAATGACATATGCATAGTAAGTGGGCAAAACAAACCTGAATGCGCAGCTCAAATGGCGTCTCGCGGTCATAAATCACTCGAAAATCGCCAACTGCATGCAGCAAGTTGAGAGTTTGCCTCGGCAAAGCAGCCACAAAAACTGTGCTTCCAGCTAATGATAACACGCACCAAGACTAGGATCCATGTCCTCCACCGACATGACAGGGATATGGTTAATGTCCGTCTCGCCATCGCCTCGAAAAGTGGTTCCATAGCAACTCATGGACGCTTCCCACTGCCGCAAAGTGCGGGGGTCAGGCAGCCTGGGGACGACGTTTGGGGTGGCTGGGAGATTGTAACCCCCCGTTCCGTTCTGAATCTGAGTGGCGCCACTAAAAATACGCCATTGCGTTGGATCCAAAAACATCATGACACTCACATGTGATGGTTCTCCTGGTGACTAACCTAGTTTGATCGCTATGCCACGAAGGTCGGACCTGTCTTTGACTGTCTCGGATGAGCTTATCCACCTCGAGAACTTTGATCCAGAGCGTCGTGATGGGGGCCCTGTACTCACGAGCCCACGCTCCATCGAGGCATGTCGAATGCTTGGTGTCGAGCCGGAAGAACTACTCAAGCAGCCAATTGAACACTTCTACTGCAAGGGGTCTATGCAGGCCGAGAACGACGAATTGTTTGTGGCCAAGCGAGCGGCTCGATACGAGAAGGATCGGCAAATCCAACTAGACCGCGTCCGAGCGCAACGCCGTGAGCTCATTACCGCAGGTATTCATGGTGTTCAAGACAACATGTCGCCTGTGCTGAAAAGCTTATGTCGGTCGCCAATTGCCGCCAAGTTTTCGCTGGGAAGAATAGACTCTGGAGAATCCTCTAGAGAACGAGAGTTCACCGTGATTCAAAAGGAGAAGCGCGAGCTTGAACGTATTCAACAGCGCCAGGCCGTCGAAATGCAGCAGATGCTGACGTACGAGCTCAGAATGGCTGCGATCGAGCAAGAGCGCGAGCTGAAGGATCGTGCCATGAAGCGTCAAGAGGAGATTTTAGCGAAAGAGCGGCGGCAGAGGCAGCGAGAAGCCGACGAGCTAAAGCGGAAGCGCGAAATTGAAAAGGCTGAACTTCACCGTCTGGAGCTAGAGGCCGCACGACGCGAAGCTCAGGAACAGCAGCAGGAGATCATGCGCAGAAAACAACGTGAACGGAAAGAGGAAGAGCGTCGGAAACGAGACGCACGTCTGTCTGAAATTGAGCGCCAGCGGAGACAGGAGGAGGTTCGTTTGCAAAACGAGCTTATAATGTTGAAGCAGGCTCGTGAAATCGCCAGGAAGGAGCGAGAAATCGCGCGGCGGGATGAGCGACGGCGACAGGTACTCGAACAGCAAAAGCAGCGCAAGTCACATGAAATCGCGGAGAAGCAGCAGCGGAACAAAATGCGAATCACGGGAATGATCCAAGAGAAAGAAATGCTGAAAGCGTTTCAGCTGGAAACTGCGGAGCGAAAGCAGCAGGAAAGCGAGGAGCGGCGGCGTAAACTTGAGCAAGACCGTGCGCAAAGAGAAGAAGAGGTGCGATCGCAGGCACTTTCCAAGAGGGAAACCATAGAATTGGTGCAGCAGCAGGCGGCGGCGATGGAATTGCAGAGACGCGAGCGATTATTGGAACAAGAACAGCAATTACAACGACGAAGGCACATGCGAGAGATCGAGCGGCAAATTGAGCGGGAGGAACAAAAGCGAGAGGAGCTTCGCCAGGTGGAAGAGCGGCGACGCGCATACGAGCGCATGGTGCAACAAACCAAGGAGCGGCAGCAAGCGCATCTCACGAAGGAAGCTGAAAAAGCGCTGATCACAAAGTTGATGCTGGAGCAAAAGCGACAACTAGTTCGTGACCGGCTCCAGGACGCCAAAGTTCGAGAAGAAGAGATCCACGCTGCGATCGCTCGCAAACAGAAGCAGGATGAATACCGCAAGAACCTTTTGCTTTCACGACTTGAGAATGACGACGCACGCGCTCGTAACTTAAAGCAACAACGCCAGGAACTCTTGCGGAGAAGACAGCAGATCAAACAAACAGCCAGTCGACAGAAGCAAGAAATGCTGGACACCTTCTACCGCATGCGAGTCACGAAAAAGTATGAACTCCCTCAGCATTTGACTGCAAAGATGCTGGCACCGACCCACTCGATGCCCGAGCTGGAGTTAAGCACCCAAACCAAAACACAGCGAGCGAGACGCACCAAAAGTGCGATGGGTCGGTCGTCTAGTACTTCAGTTCTGAGCAAATCCAGTTCAAATAGCGCAACTAAATCCCAAGATTCGGTGTCGAGTGACGAATTGGACAATGATGAACTCCATATGATGTGTCGAGACGAAGATTCCAGTGATGACGACCACAGTGGCATTCGTGTTGAGATCAACAAGCTCCGTAAAAGGCAGAATGCTGAGCTATTAATCGTGCTGCAGCAAGAGCACCATGCTGAAGAGCAGCGCATACATTTGGAAAGCCAAGCGAATGGTCCCGCAGAAAAGGCACGACTCCATCAAATATTAAACAAGGAACGTGCCCAGGCCAGTGATCGAATCATGTCTCTAACTCAGGAGCATGACCAAGCAATAGCAAACTTGATCGGTGCCGAAGAGTCTTTGGACTCGAATTAAGACCCACCAAGCTAACTGTAATATTATCTTCACGATCGATTCCAATGATTCAGTCAATCACGTTGTCTCCGTCATCGTTATCGTCATCGCTAATACCTTCATCGTATTGCAGAGTTCGAAATACACCAGTTGTGTTCGATATGTTGGGCTCTTGAGTCGTGTGGTCACTTTCCAACCATTCTTGATTCTTTTTGCGAGCAGACTTTCGAACGGTGTCAGCAACGAAAGTCGACAATTCACGCATAGGAATCTCTTTCAGAGTTTGTACAAGTTCTTCTTGCTGTGCCGGCGTTGGTGGACAAAGCGTGAATGGAGACACATCTTCTTTTATTGATGCTGCAGCCATTTGAATATAAAGCCCACGGGCTTCCACTTCGTTCGAGTCCTTAATCCGTGCAAGCAACCGCTGCAGTTGATCGGTCATCGTCGCTAGCGCTGCAATAAAACCATTCGTCTCACGCAAAAGTTCTTCAACGCGTGATTGATCTTGTGTGTTGATCAACGGCTTGAAATCCCCTTGCGTCACTCGATGCTGCGCCATCCGAATGAGCGCTTCTGAGTCTTTGACCAGTTCAACCAGATCAATATTTCCTCGGGTGTCATTAAATGACTTTTGTGGCCGGAGGTTTGATGCAGACAACGCTGGCTGGTCCTCACTATATTGTTCCGTTGCGTCAAGCATGGCTTGGAGTTGAATATAGATATCACTTTTCACCGTATCGTTGATAGAACGCCATGCCAGCTCAACGTTCTCGAGTTTGGACGCTCGCTGGGTCTCGCCAATTTGCGAGAAAACGTCTCGCTTCACTGTCACATCCAGCTCACTTTGGTCTTCATGGATTTGTTGCTACATCAAACGTCACACATTAAATTGCTATGTTGACGTGACAAACGCTGGATGAAACAATACCTGCAGAGTCGTTAGCTCTTGAATTTTCTGCGTGAGCCTGGCAGCGAATGCGACCCATTCGCCTTGAACACGACTTCGCTGGATGCATTGCTCCTGAAAGAGTTGAGTCTTGATCGCAATTTTCGCCTGGGAGTCACAATATATATGGAGCAATGTGCGTTAGAACAGTTGATACTTTGATAGGGTAGAGACAAGTACCTTGAGAGCAAGAACGATCTCTTCTCTGCTGCATTCATTGCCCCTATCTGCGCCAGGCAGTGGATCCGGATCATAATTGGCAAAGTCTTGAGCTAGTGTCACTTTGACTACGTATGTCGAGAGTCGCCAGACGATATCTATTACACTGTGTGCTTGTCCTTGTCAGCCAGCCAGAGTGATGATCGGAAAGTGAGTCGCCTCTCACCGTGGTCCGCATCCGGTGCTGATGCGTGATGCCTGACTCGAACCAACCGGCAAGTGGTTCTGCTTCTCCAGATCGTGCAATTCTGCCTAAAAGTCGTGATGAATATCATTAGACTCAAGCATCTAAAGCATCAGCATATGCGCTAATGTACCTGTACAAGCCGTTTGAATGCATTCTTGTCTTGCGGCGTCACCGCCGGCCAGCAGAATCGCAGCTCCTAAGGATACCAGACCCTGGTGACGCTTCTCAAGACAAGCACATGCCACAACCTCTCTAAACGTACCTGCACGGTTGCCGGCGACGCGATCCGGGCGATGAGAAAGTGAAGAATCTGCAGCAGCAGCTTCTCATTCGGCCTATCCAGCATGTTTGATTGCAGCTGCGTTGGGGCCGCATCTCTCTCACTCATTCGCACAGTCCTGCTATGCGGCGCGTCGTCCGCTACGAAGCCCAGCAGCTGGAGATTCTGCACCATGAGCGCGCCCTTGGTGATCATTGTTGTGGCTCTTTGAAAGCGCGAAATACCGGTATCCATGTGGGGAGGCTGATCCAGAACCACCGTATCTCTCTCATTTGAGCGCCCTATCATTATCATTGAGCGTAAGAGTGATGGTCCTCCCAACGGCAACTTCGATCTGAAGCTCAGACCGAAAGAAGCGGCGAAAGCGGGAAGCGCGACCTTCGCGGCTACGACGATGGACGTACGCGTGCCAAAGGGGCGACCAAGCCACGCACGCGGTGGCAACAGAGGTGCAGGGACAGGGAAGATACTGCGCGGCCGCAAGCGACTGTGGATTGATGACGACGATGTGAACGACGACCCGCAGAGCGGGGGGCTACGCAGACCGACGAAGCTTCAACGCCAGGTAAGTGCACGATCCAATGTGATGATAAATCATATGTGTATGAAGTATGCACTGTGGACACTTCTGTATACGGTGTATGGGATCTCTGTAGGCTTCTGTAAATGGTCCCACATTTGCGGAAGTTTTCAGCAAAACGGTGAATGAGCACGAGGCCTTAAGTACTCGACTGCAATACGCTGTAAAGATGTGGCGTCTTGTGGGTAAATTCAAGGCAGACGATATCTTGATTGTCGTCAACGAAGAACCTCTTTTGATGCCTCGAATGCTTGATGCGCTGCTTTTCACGCGATATTTTCCCCTCCAGCAGTTTTACTGCATGACACTGTGCGGGCTGACGACGTTGCTGAACTGCGCGAAGCAACCATCAAGTCAAGATACTATGACCAATCTAGCTGGTATAGTAAAACAAATGTTTCCCGAGGTGCTGCCGATATTGCCATTGAGTGGCATTGTTGACTGGGTGAGTTTTAGATCTCTATTCACCCTCTGTCTCGCGACATGGAGATTATTGTCTTCCGCTGAAGATTTCTAACGCAAACGTATGAGAGTCGCAGAAAAGCCCAAGGATATCACGCCGAATCGTCAATAGCATCAACCAGCTTTTTCATGCATGTGAAAGCTGCAGAATCTCGAAGTGCTGGGTGTCTTCCTCGGACAAAGAATCATTGGTAAGACTCAACTCATGCATTCTACAATAACTTATGCTTTCACTAAATATGCTGCCGCTTTTTTCTTTACAGAAGCCAATCCAAATTGAAAATTGGATTGATTTTGGAGCTACAACAGCATCTTTCTACCGCAAGCAAGCTACTGAGACAATTGTTGTCAATATTCCGTACTCTTGTATTCAGACGACAGAAGCCGACAATGAAAATTGCCTTGTTTATGTTGTTGCAAAGCATCTCATCGGATTCCGAGGCATTTCAATGTTAGCATTCTTGTTATCTGAATCGGTAATTGCATTTCTCGGGCGGGAATTATACTTCTAACTCTCACATCAGCAACGTTCAACGCATAGGATTTTATCTCGGTAAAGAAGTTCTTCCAAGAAAAGTGTGGTCTCGAAAACAAAAAGGTAGGTTTGAAAAAAATGCCAAGCTCAAGCAAATGGCTCAAACAAATGGCTTGATTAATGATATGCTATGATGACTGCTCTATCAAGAACACGTATACGAGAATCAAAAATTGCGGCCGACGTCAAGCTACATCTGAAGACTCAAGAGATTCTGGATATGCAGCAAGTAATGGTGATACTCGACGGATATCCGGTCATTCTGTTTATTCACCGGCAAAAGTTTCGGACGAAGAAGATTCTGTTGATGATGAGCCAACCATTACCACACCAGATACAGCAATGCACAATCAGACTGGAGACGAAAATGAGTATGATACTGACATACCAGAACAGTGGATCCCAGACCCCTTTGAAAACTTTGGTGGAAAAGTCTGCTCGTCCACTGTGTCCGAAGTTTCGAATACAAGCGAAGGATTGATATCCAGTAGCCACGAACTTGCAAAACCTGGGCGTTTGGGGCAAGGAAAAAACAAGGCGCTTCAGCAACTTCGCTTACTCCAGCTACCGAACTTTGAGTTGGCAACGGAAGACGAAGAGATGAAATGGGATCATTCAAACCCTTCACATCGAGAGTGTTTCGGACCTACGCAAGAAGCCGTGAAAAACCAGCCCACATATAGTCAGATAGTTGGTGTCGCAATCTTCGGCATAGCATTATTACTTGTGTCTCCATGGTTTCTGCTTTTGCTTTTGCATGTTCTCAACGATATTTTATGGTTGATTGCACAGACAGGAAATTAACACGATTGATATCTATTTCGATTCTTTGTCTACTGTGTTGTCTTCCATAAATCCGATTGTGACTCTTCAGTATCGATTGTTCGCCCCATTGGATCATTTGCGCCCTTTCAAGCTGGAGTGCCTATGACAGGTCCTGGCCTGGACCTCCGTGGTCTGGAGGAAGAGCTCAAGAAGTTGGGCATCAGTATTGTTTCGGGTCGCCAGGATACGATCATAACCGTGAAGATCAAAGGCTTAGCTGGAAAGTCTCTTGTACGCGGACTCCAGCTGGCAGATCAACTACTACAGGAGAAAATCAAGGCAGTCATCAAGAACTGTAGTACAAAGATATTCTGCGATCCTACATTTGGTCCTTCCGCTCGTGATCCCAATGGTGCAGAAGCGCTTTGCAAGACTGGATCTGTTATCCCCTCGAAAGGTGGATCTCAACACCAAGTGAAGGTACTGGGTCTATTGAAAAGCGAGAAGATACGATGGGAGCGTCCAGTTTATGCTGCGGACGACGATGACAAAGAGAGGTTTGATATGTGGTACAAGGAACATTGTTGCGCTATGTGCTTATTGCTTTCCTTGCTAGGGATAATAATGACGAAGGCGACGAAGACGATGACAACAACAACAACGCTGGATCTTCAGATAAAGTTTTTGCAGATGATGCACGACTATTTTCCGATGGCGTTTGCTCCGGCGATGTAATTCAGGGAAATCTGGGTGATTGTTGGTTTCTAAGTAAGTTGCCCAGCACTATCTGCGCAGAATATGATTGGCTGGTTACTAAACCTGATTTAGGTGCTTTAAGCGTTGTTGCAACTCGTTCCGACTTGCTGGAACAAACTTTCTGGAGGGGCGATAAATACAAGTCGAAGGGATTATTTATCTGCAAGTTTATGAAGGTACATACACAGTCTCACTTTCCAAGCTCATCGTGGGTACTAACAAATCTTTATGAGCCAGAATTTTGTTTGGAATTACGTCATCATTGACGACGCGCTTCCTGTGTACGGTTTTTCCAAGAGCAAAGCAGGAAAGCCCTATTTTGCTCGCTGCCGTGACCCGAATGAGCTATGGTATGCTAAATACAATGTGAAGCGTTTGTTAAGGAAAGCGCAATGGACTAACATAGTAGTTGACATGCATCTCAGGGTAGCATTGCTTGAAAAAGCATATGCTAAACTTCATGGAAGCTACGAAGCTCTTATTGGAGGTTTTGTAGATGTCGCATTAAACGATCTTACTGGAATGTGCTCGGAGCAAGTAATAATGAAGGCTGGGTTTCCTGGATTTGGCGAAGATCCTTTTGCGCCAGCAAAACCCCAACAACAGAAAGGCGATTCGTTCTGGGAAAAGATCGAGCGGTACAAGGTTTCAGGGACCCTTATGGGGTGCTCAATCCAGCCAGTTCCCAGTGGCGACAAAAGTGTTGCAGCTGAATCTAGTGCAGGAAATGGACTGTATTACAAGCATGCATATGCGCTGGTTGACGCAGCGACAATCACGACGACAAGTAAGGAGCTAGTTCGCCTTGTGAAGCTTCGCAATCCTTGGGGAATGGGCGAATGGGTGAGCACATTGCATTTTATCATCTGCGTCATTATTTGAACTTGTAATACCTATGTTTTCTTTAATATTTTAGACCGGTGCATGGTCCGACAATAGTGACGAGCGCGCTGCGAATCAAGATGCGATCGAGCAGTTCTTCAAAGTCTTAAAGCGAAAGGTTGGCGGAAATGCAAACAAGCGCTTGTTTTTGAGTCTGAACGGACGTGGCGAGTTAAAACTCGACGAGATATCTCAAGAAGAAGTCATCGAGATCAACGCCAACGACGGGACATTTTTCATGTCGTACGATGCATGGATGGAGTATTTCACGCATTTCTTCGCTGGCATAGATTTCCCGGATGAATGGCAAGGCCGACGAGTGGAAGGGTCCTGGAATGAAAGTACCTGTGGTGGCAACCAAACAAAGAGCACGTGGATCAATAATCCTCATTTCGAGCTCACGTTGACAGAGCGCAGCCACTTGTTCATATCTTTGAGTCAAGAAGACCCTCGCGGCAGAGAGAACATCAAGATTGTCCCGATTGGGTTTCACATATGCTCACTGACAGAATTGTCCGACAAGTCCGGAAAATTTGAGATCAAGGAGCTGCCAGGCAAACATGACGCATACTACCGATTATACAAGGAGAAAGATCGTATTGACTTCAAAAAAGGGATTCGCCCTGAAACATTACCACCAGCTATTATTCCTGGTACATTAATTTCTGGTATCGATGAAGACGGCGTACCCCAACCAGCTTATACTTTCAAGCAAGCTGTGTCGGTAAGAGCAACTCTTGAATTTATTCAAGTAGTTTTGTGCCATTGATTTATTCGTACGTTGACTTCAAATATAGGTTGATGCGAGCATGGAACCTGGACGCTACTGCATTATACCAAGTATGTATATGCGCACGGTACGTAAAACAATACATGAATGTTGTGTGCATGATAGGGTGATAATTCTAACGTTACGGGTACCAAATCGCAGGATAAAGACTCTGGCAAAACGAATGTTGGCACATTTTGGATTTCCGTCTATTCCGATAAACAATCATTTCGATTGGAAGGCGGAGAAAAAATTGCTGAAGAAGAAGAAGGAGATGAGAACTCTAGTACTGGACCAAGAAGCAACGATCCACTGACTGCTCGTTCAGGAAATCAATCATCTGCAAGCAGTCCAGGTAAACTATCCGACAAGATTCTCGTGTCTGACAGTGGAAACTCCATCGATAAGCGCCGCAAATTTGAAGATGCAAAAGAAGAACTTTTGAACCTCACAAAATCGAAGGGGATTGGATTGCGAGAAATGAAGATTGAGTTTGCAAAAATGACGGGAATAAAGAAATCAGAATATCGACGCAAAATGCTAGCACTAGGATTCAAGACTGACGAAATCAGCGATGAAAAAATCAATGTTTTGTTCAGTGGACTGGAAGATGGATCTAACGGAAGCATCACATCTGAGAAATTGCTTAACATGTTTGAAGCCGAAATTGAGGAAGATCATATGGCTTGTGAAATTCCTGAAGTGGAAGATGACAATGTTCCCGAAAAACTTCACCAAGAAGGCATCCTCAAAATTGAATTGCGAGGGGCTAAAGATTTACTTATGAACAGCCAGCATGAACAGACTTCCAATCGAAAAAAACAGCCAAAAGTGACGTTTCCACCAGTCGCTTATAGTGCCGGAGAGAGCAGTCTGAGACGACAAATTGCTGCAGACATTTGTCTTCAAAATATGAGTTTGAACTATCATCTTGCAGGGTTTCTGAAGCGGTCTGGTTTAACGGCTGGAAGCTTTAACAAGCAAAACCGTGCTGCTGCACTGTTACAAGAACAAATGCGCCCCCAGCAAATGATTTCCCCAGTAGAATTCTTTTTTGATTTATTGGAAACTCAATTTGTGAGTTCAAAGCGAAACTTGGCCCTTGCTGAAGCAACTCAAGACTCCATTTCATCCACAAGTTGGGTGTCGAGTCCTTTAGCGTCACGAGTTCCTGTTTCAAGTTCAGGTGGGAATGCGGCAAACCGCTTTAATCGCGCTCCGATCGTGAGCACACCATTGATGCTCCACAAAACAGATAGGATGAAGGAGCTGGAGAAAAAACGTTCAGAAAAGCTCGCCCTTTTGCAGAAACAAAAGCAAAACTCTCTCGGTGATAAACAAAAAACAGCTGCCCTCCCACGTCTGATTGGCGGGAGGAAAAGTGGATCGAATCATGTATCGTGCATCGAATGCGGATGCCGTATTTTAGTTGCTGGGCGACGCGACCAATCATCTGACAGCTCATCTGAGAGTGTCACGTGTGGTGGCTCAAATTGCATGAATGTCTTTTGCAAATTTTGCTGCCTAATTCTCCCTGAGGGCAAAAAATTATGCGAAGATTGCTTTGAACACGAGCTCGTACCGCCTGAAAAATTTGGTGAGGAACTGAGAGCAATCCTGATCGAAAAACTTGGTTCATCGGATAAGCAACTGGAGATGATGACTAAAACATTCCAAAGTTTTGACAAAGACAACTCAGGTACATTGGATAGCAGCGAATTTGAGCAAGGGTTGCTTCTTTTAAATATCCAGCCGCCGCTATCCGAGGACCAACGAATGTTTTTGATGACCCAATTTGATACAAATGGCGACGGAGTAATTAGCTTCGATGAGATCAAAGACTGGCTTGTAAAGAACCAAGTCTGGAAACCATCAGTGGATAACACGCAAGAGAGTCGAAACCTTCTGTCCCTTCAAAGTGGCAGTAAAACTGCTGTTCAAGATCAAAATGATGTTGTGGCTTCGGCACTCGATTACCTGATTAACACAGCGTTTGACGCTGTCGTATTCAGCTCGAGCACAACGACTTGGGTAAGGACAGACAACTCAACATCGACCACTAGTGTGCGTGTCTGGACGGAATCAAACATCGCTCGAGAAGCACGATCCGAAATCGGCTCTCTTATTTTCCAGAGAGTAATGAATTTACCGCTATCGGATGGGATAGATGAAGATGAGAGTGTTGGAAGTGACGCCGTACAACGTATTTTTGATCGTTTTGATGCGGATGGGAGTGGAAAAATTGATCTGGATGAATTCATGTCCCTTTTATCTACACTGGGATTGCATTTGACTGCGACAGACGCACGATTATTAATGCATCGTGTTGAGGCGTCCAATGAAATTAATGATCTCGTTGATTATAATGAGTTCATGAGTTATATTGAAAAATTAACGCAATCGCAAAAACTCCAATTTGAGAGCGTGAACGCATGTGATTTAGCCAGGATCCTCATCCAAATTGATGAAACATTGGCCAAAGACTCTCAGAAACGAGAGCAACTTCGCGAAATATTGCAGCAATTGCAATGGAATATGCGTGAAACAGATTTGGTCTCGTGCTGCAAAAAAATACGACGTGAAATCGGCGTCTTTGTGGAGGTTGAAGAATTACAGAGACTCACGAATGCCCTTCTCTTTCGTGATTTTAACAGTTCGGTCGCTGTAAAAACGAGTGTAGTGAATGAACCAAAAGCAAAATTGGAACAAACTCGTGAAGTGAGCACAAATTTTGCTAACAGTGGTGATGCATTAGCTTTTCTTGTTGGCTCTGCAACTGTGATGGCTCAAATACGAGCACTCAATCTGCAAAAAGTGTGTGACCAGGTGACAGCACATTTAGAAACTCAGACGTCTACCAGAAGTATTGAAAGTATTTGGAAGAGTGTGTTTGGACTGGAACTAAGTGAATCGATTGATCAGCGCGATTTCTTGGACGTACTGTTTCGATCAGGATTTGAGTATGGGCCAGTCTCTGCAGCTGATGAAAGCACTAAGATGTTGACTACAAGACTTATCATATCAATTGCACTAGATTCATTGCGATGTGAGTCTGGAGCTGGATTTGCGAATGATGGGTGGAGTGGATATGTTACTTTTAGTTTATTCACCGTTATGCTTCGTCGATCACAAATTAACGAAATCGAGACAAGATTTGGTCAAGCGCTGAACAATGTTTTACGCCTGGCTCAAGGCCACCAGTCTGTTTTGGTTACTGTTGCTCTTGATGAAAGCAGTCTTGTTGTGCGAGCAAAAGATCCAGTATTTAAATTCGAAATGGATTTCACATTGAGTGAACAAGAATATACAAGACTAACCTTAATAAATCAACTATACGATGGAACTCGGCGAGCATTGAGCGTGAATAATGGGACGCGAGAGCAAGTCTTTACTGCCAATCCGCATGGTCTTATCACGCAAGATAATTTACCACAACTCCACGGTGCAATAACAGCGTTGCTTTCAAAGTTACGCATATCGACGACTGACAATCCAACAAATCAAGGGATTGCGCAGTATTTGACTCTTGTTGAAAGCAAACCGTTTGTGCACACTCTTCGTGAATTATTGGCCCAGGCAAAATTGCCATTTTTCTGGTCTGTTTCGTGCAGAGCGCTTGATTTTGCCATTGATGGAGATTATCTTGCCCAGCTCAATTGCCCAAGTTTTCTGCAAGTAGTGGCACAGGCGATCACAAAGAAAACAGCAAGTTCAAGGGCACTGTTGGCAACCTTAAAGCACGTCACTTCGTCGCTCATAGTTCGATACGAAGTGATTGGAAAAGATATAACGTTCACCAGCACGTGGGAAGACCTTCAAGCTCTCCTATCTGGTCACCAAGACACATACGCGATCGTAGAAGTTCGCCCTCAAGGAGATGCAGCCACGACACGCATCGACCGAACTGGTGGCAACGGTTCTCCATCGTGGAACTTTAAGTGGGATATTCTTCTCAGAGAGCCCGAATCATGTGATCAACGCGTCGACCGAACGGTGGTGTTCACCGACACAGTCAAGGTGTCGTCAGCCCCAGATGGGGATTCTACAAAGAAGATCACGTTTCTTCCCAACGATCTGAAGACCTCAAACAGCACATTTCTTATCGTGAACGTGCGCAAGGCCCAGCCATCGAATCGAAACGAGCAGCCTCGCTTGTATTGCACTGCATACGACCCATTCACGTCTTGCGACTACTCGGTGGAAGGGTATCCTGCCAACTGGTCCGTCGAATTTTTCAACAGCAATGAAAACCCTGATTTCGAGCGGCAGTGGCAGGAGCTGCTCAAAGCCATGAGCCTGGGAATGACGCTCACGCCAAAGATCGTGATCAAAGTGTTCAACAAGCAACAGAAAACAGATTATTTGCTTGGTGAATGCGAAGTCGCCATCACGTCTGCGATCGCCCACGAAGGCTATGTCTTTGACGACTGGTTTGCGTTGCAGCATCCGATTTACCATACGAAGATCACAGGGTATATCAATATGGCTTTCCATTTCGATGTGAAGAAAGCAAACGAAATTGACGATTCGGTCCCTGTTCCTTCAGTAATCCCAGTGGAAGTCCGTATGGACCAAACACCGTCAGAGGTGGTCGAGGCTTCGCGAAAGCAGCGACCCAGTCCAAATGACGTGAATGGTGATAAGCACCTCCAAGATCTTGAAAAGGCCTTGGAGTTATCCGAAAACCTCAAGCGCGAGGCTCAGGAACAAGCCAAGAACCTCAAGACCCAGCTCCAGCAGTTGTCACTATCAGTGAGTGCCAACGTGGATTCCGAATTAGTCAAGTGGAAGCGGAAGCTGGATCAGGCCAACAGGGAGAAAATGATTCAAGAAGAAGATTATGCGAAGAGGTAGGCTGCAGAGTTCCCTTTATGTGTCCGTCGTCATGGCTCTTACCAATCTATGCAGACTAGCAGATTTACAGGCGGAGTATCGACGTTTGGAGATTGCGAATGAGCAGAAGCAACGGCAGTCGATCGTGCCTCCGCCTGTGGTTATCACGAACTTGAAGAACGCCGCTTTGGGAGCCGGTGCCTCTGCTCACGATATCCTTTCCGCGATGAAAGAAATCCTGGTCAGTAGGTGTCCTGACCGACCGTACAACGGCCTCAAAAAGGCACTAGCTGCTGTAGCCGAGTCCCCTGGAAAGGTATTGGAGTTTCATGGTTTATCATTACAACGGACCGATGATATGAATATTGGATCTTGCTTATATAGGTATCTCTTGCAGCCTTCGACGATGTCTTGTGCGATTTCGGACTGGCACTTTCGACAGAGCAAAGGAAAAGCCTGTCGAGTATTTTCGATCCGGAAGCGCGTGGCCGTATCAATATCGAAGGTGCGTGGCTGCGCATGCGAACGCAATTAGTCGCATTGGCCCTTGACGTGACCCTCTCTGCGCAGATTTTTTCATCAAACTGTGCGGAGACGCAGAAGTCTACTCGTCTATTTCCCAGATCCGACCAAGACCAAGCGTGCTTCTGCAACAGCCTCCTGAACAGGCGCCCATTGTCAGTGCAGAATCTCCCGAGCGATTGACCATTGTACGGCATTGAGCTCGATCATATCAGAAGATAAGATGGCCTGACCGTGTTTGCATTTGCTAGACCACTCCACGAGCTGTAATAGTGGAACCACCATCCAGTGCGGCGCCTGCCCCTGCGAGGCCGGCCAAGTTGAATTGGAAAGAGATGAAGCAGTATCTGAATCTGAATCTCCCCACGGGCTGGGAGATGCGGTTCACAGAGAAAGGCAGGCCGTACTTTTGCAATCACGCCAACAAGTACGTTGTTATTTTGCTGGGTTGTGTCGTTTGTTCATGCTCACAGATAACGGTGCTGAATAGATCAACCCAATGGAAACATCCTGTCCCTGAGATCGACGCGAAGCTGACCGAGTGGGTCCAGGAAAATGGAAGTAGCTTCCACCGGTCAGTGACTGGAAGCACCACAAGCAGTCGGCGAGTCTGAGTTCAGGACACGGTGCTGATGTAAATGCTGATTTTGTGATGTGACACTCAAAAGAAGAATAATCCTAAGGTAATACGACGCAAACATTGATGGAATTGATTAATGCAAATTGCAGTAGGTGTTCAAACATACGAAACAAGAGTGATCAACACCAAGAGAGGAGTTCTCCTGTCTGAACGCATAGACGTTAGGCTCGACGAAGACCGCCCGTTGGAGGTGGCGACGGCATTGGTCCAGGGGGCGATGGTCTCGGTGTACCCATCGAGGTTGGAGTCGGTACCGAGGTCGGCTTGACTGTTGGGGGGACCGAAGTCGGTGCTGACGTTGGTTTGAATGTCGTTGGTGCAGGCGTCGGTGCAGAAGTAGGTGTCGTTGGTGCCGGTGTTGGGACTGGAATAGGTTTAGGCGTTGGTGGAAACGTGGTGGGTGCCGGTGTCGGCTTTGGCGTTGGAGCAATGGTCGTTGATACCGGAGTGGGCTTGACAGTCGGAGCCTGAGTAGTCGGTGCTGGGGTTGGCTTTTTAGTCGGAGAAGACGTGGTGGGAACAGGTGTTGGCTTTTGAGTCGGAGCTGGGGGTTGAGGAACCGGTGGTTGCGTCGGTGCTGGAGGTTGCGGCTTCTGTGTCGGTGGCTGCGGCCATTGCGTTGGTTGCGGCTGAGGTTGCGGAGGCTGTGGCTGCGGCTGGGGTGGCTGTGG
>JAADVF010000441.1:0-23957 GCA_023334555.1 Elongisporangium undulatum
CTCAAGTGGGACCTCAGGAAAAACCTGACCCTAACTCCACCTCCGCTCGTGCGCATGCGAGACCTCGTGCTCATGGAAGGCACAGGCATTGTGCAGTCCACCGCGGGCGAACGCATTGGCTACATCCTCGCCCACTCAGTGCAGCTGCCAGGCATCCGCGAGCTGCATGAGTACAACATCGTCCGCTGCGACATCTCGTTCTGCTTCCTGTTCCAGCAGGTGGCAGAGAATGTCGTGAGCGTTTATACCAAGGGCATCACGAACATGTTTGGCTCGATGCCACTCAAGATATTGACGACGCTGGCCGCGGATACGCTCGTGTCGGTCTGGCGCTACGTGGAATGCGCTGAGCTCAAGAAGTTGGCCTGGGTCGCGCGCACGACGAAACCAACGGACCCTGGACTGCAGAACCCGAACGCCTGCGCTGTGTGCACGGAAAAGATCAAGACGCCGTGCCACGATGGTCCCAAGGGCCGTTGCTGCGCCTGCCGTGAGCGTGTTTGCTCTCGCTGCTCTGTGGGAAAGAAGCTGGCATCCTTCCTGCCCCGTGAGCCGATCGAGCTGTCGCTGGTCAAGATGAAGTTCTGCTCGCGCTGCATTCTGCGCGCCAAGCAGACCAGCGCCGTGGAGGTTGCCACCTATGAGCTTTACGAGAAAGAATCCGGCGTGGTCTACCCATTCCAAGTACGAGAGACAGCATCGTCCAGTTCATCTGCCGTGTAGACTCGGTCGCCCTCTGATGTAGAAGAAGTTGCAATATGTGTATGCTTTCACTCGAATTGATAAATAATAGTACATGCAATCGACCACCATGCCGCTATTACTGCCACGTGCATACAGGGCCCAAGTCTTTTTCAGCCATAGCATTTGAGACCTTGAGCCGAGCAGCTTCTTAAACGGATGTGCACTGAATTCTATGTCCCTGTTTCGCTCGAATAGGTATTATCCATTGACCATGTCTCGGCTAAACACCAATTTGCTTGGTTCTGGCTTGGGGTGCAATCAACTGTGACCTTCAGAGGCAAATCAACTGTCACGCCGCAGCATTTTCTGCAAATAACATCCGTTGCTGAAGACAGAAGCAATCCCGTATATACCTGCGATCAGATCCGCAATCGCTCTTAAAGCACGGACTTGGCATTCATACAAATGATCAGATCTTCGCTGCTCCAAATGGTCCTCACTGGGGCCTTGTAGCAGAGTAAGCCGCCAATAATCACGAAATTTAAGTACAAAACAGATTACAATTTTCAATTTGTATGATAGTTTCGTAACTACAGCTCACGCGAATCCATCCAAGGACGGCTTCTTCACACTAATCGGGTGCGGCTCGAGCGCCTGGTCGATATTGAGGAACCGCTCGCCGTTCTGCGCGTACCAATCCACGGTCTTCTGCAGTCCTTGCTGCCACGCCACGCACTCCTGCCACCCGAGCGAGCGCAGTTTGCTCGAGTCGATCGTGTAGCGCAGGTCATTGAAAGGGCGATCCGCAACGAAAGTCACGCGATCGCTAGTGTCCATAGCGGCCTGCGGACGCATGATAGCCAGCAGATCCGTTGCGACCTGGCTTGTGGACCGCTCGCTGGTGCCGCCAATGTTGTATACCTCGCCGATCTCGCCCTTGTGCAACACGACGTCGAACGCCTGGACCACGTCGTCCACGTGCACGTAGGTGCGCGTGTTCTGGCCGTCGCCATGGATTGTTACGGGGCGATCTCGCGCGATCTGATTGATAAACTTGGGGATCAGCTTCTCTGGGTACTGGTGCGGACCATAGACGTTGTTGGGGCGCACGATCACGATCGGCAGCTTGAACGAACGGTTGTAGGCCTTGACCAGGAACTCAGCTCCAGCCTTGGTGGCCGCGTACGGGTTCGTGGGCTCCAGCACGTGGTCCTCCGTCATGGCCTTGGAGTCCACTCGGCCCTGGCCGTACACTTCGTCCGTGCTCACGTGGATGAACTTGGTGATCCCGCCGTGCACCTTGGAGGCTTCCAGCAGCACGTGCGTGCCCAGCATGTTGGTCTGGCTGAACGCGATCGAGTTTCCGAACGAGTTGTCCACATGCGACTGCGACGCGAAGTGCAGCACCGTGTCGATACGCTCGGTCTGCAGAACGTACTCCACGAGATCCGGGCCCGTGAGGCTGCCCTTGATGAACTTGTAGTTGGCGGGGAGCTCTGAGCTGCCGTCCGTCGCGATGGACTCGTGCACATTGCGCAGGCAGGAGCAGTAGTCCAGCGAGTCCAGGTTCACGACGTAGTATTGCGGATAGCGCTTGACCAAGTGCACGACCACGTGCGAGCCGATGAAGCCGGCCCCGCCCGTCACGAGAATGCGCTTCTCAAACGCTGGAGCTGCCGCCATGGTCTCCGTAAACAACCTCAATGCAAATCAAACGCGATGTCGTGGGAGTACCTTGTGACCTCTGTATAAGAAGATATCGATCTTACCGTGACTCGGATTTGTAAGGGACAGTTGGAGGGCACTATAAGATTCGACGGGTTCTGGACTACAGATAAATCTGTCACATCCGACCTACGGAAAACGAATAAAACGTAATACTGTATACATAAATCGTACGCATTATTAGCGTTTACAGGTAAAGAAGCAACGAGCCTAGCGTTGTTGCCAAAACAACTACTAGTACTCCGGAGTACAACATTGGGATGATTTCAGGGTCAAAATCAAGATCCCTGTGGGCACTGTCATAAGTGCCTCACTATCTGCTTTGAAGTTACACACGGTGTCGTATGATGATGCTCTTTTGTCAGAGTGATATACCCTTCATCTCACACTGTTTGCTTCTGTATGTTACCAGATAAAGTGTGCACACATGCGTTTCTATTCAGCTTACTTTAATCTGGGAGTGTTATGGTTGCTGTAGGTATTGTGATGAAGGACCAATAGTTCCATAGTGAGGAACGCGCAACATGCCAGCACCAGATACCTCTATGCATTTATAATTTATTCCCTGTAATATGTTATCGCCGAGGGGGGGGGGCGGATGTGACAGATTTACCTGTAACGTGCGTGGGCCGATTGCTGATCATTACCGTGTTCCACGAAGCGACTTGTCGTCGTCACAGAGAGTCGTACACAACCCAATGTTTCTGGCCACGACTCCTCCATCCAATGCGACAACGTGATCAAAGCACTGGTGAAAGCGAGACGCTCGTCCACTTGAGGTCGCGTGCTTGCTTCCCTGGGTCCGTTGAACGAGAACACGGTACAGTACATGCTTGCGTTTGTACGTTTCAGTTTGAGGCCAATTTTATGCCAGTTAACAGTTATTTCCCTATCCTCCGTGATGCTAATAGGAATAAATACACGCTACACATCATAGCAGAATTGGTTGAGCAGCTGACAACGCAGGCTTTGACAGGAGAGGATATCAGTAGGCGCAGTGGTCCATTGCTCAGCTTTAATGGCCACCGAGCACTTCAACTGACTTTGGGTTAAAAATCGCTCACTTGACTAAAGTACCGTATTGCGCGCCAAGGTAAACAAGGTGCGGCTAGGGGATTGCAATAATCAAGCGCAAGAGTCTGCGTCGCCGAAGAACCCAAATCGTCTTTTCGCAGACAGGCCGAGAGCATAAACATCCCACATTATGCCAGAGTTTTACGAAAACCTCCATACCGCGCGTTACGCACAGATAACTTTTGTCAAAGCGTGCGATTGTATCTCGTAAAACAATATTCAAAGTTCGCCAATGCCGTGTACATATGCATGCACAGCGCTTGTAGTTTGTGTGAGACACCCTGCCGCATCTGATTGAGGGAGCTTTTTGATGATGATGTTTTGTCAGCTTCTGTGGGACGGACATCGACCATATTTGCCAGGAAACCTTGCAATACCGATACAACACATTCACTCCTGCACACGCATCAGACGCCAACTCCAGGAATGTTTGTCTGTCAACCATCATTCCAACGAGCAGAAAGATCCCCCATCATTTGTTTGGTGGTCCACTTTCGACATAAACCTGTGATATTGAATATATTGTACAAACAAAACATAGGTACCTAGGTCCTAGATACTTTCTGAACTTCATAAATCGATATACTGTGTAAATACATATGATTATGCATCAGCCATAGACAGCAAATTTCCTGGCGTGCTGACTATGCTCCATCCTGCTGTCACCCAAATTCACTCGTTTCCACCACCCAATTGGACGCGCTCACCAATTCCCTATGCAAACCCACAGTCATCAAAGTTTGGAAGCCCCAAAATAAGAAGCTGGTACGATTGGGCTACTTGTCCAGGTTTCCTTTTTTGCGGGGCATTCGGAAGGTCATTTCTCAACGAGCGCCGTCGAAGTCACCACAAGGGAACCCGCCATGGCTCCCAAGCTGGACACGGACAAACTCAAGCCCAGCGGAGGCGATGAGTACCATCAGGTGCTGACGCCGCGCGAGGCCAAGGTAGCCGTCGCTGCGGACAAGAACGACACCAACAGCGAGTCTGAGAGTCACGATTCGACCGGCAGCGAGAAGAAGGCCGGGTCGCCCCCGCTTTCGTTCAACTTCTCGACGCTGTACCGATATGCCACGACCGCGGACAAAGTCCTGCTGTTCTTCGGCGTGTTCATGGCCACGCTCAACGGCGTGCTGATGCCGATGATGTCCATCGTGTTCGGCAACGTGCTCAACGGCTTCGCCAAGACCCCGCTCGACATGGGCGCGGTGAACAACGCCGCGCTGGACTACTTCCTCATCGCTTGTGGAATGTTCTTCACGGACTACTTCGCTTACGTGTCGTTCTACTACAGCGCCGAGCGCCAGATGAAGGCCCTGCGAGCTGAGGCGCTGCGCCACATGCTGTACCTCGACATCACGTGGTACGATAGCAACGACGCGCTGCAGTTGTCCAGTCGTCTTACTGGCGATACCGTCAAGATCAAGGAAGGCATGGGTCAGAAGCTCGGCGACTGCTTCCGCTTTGGTGCGCAATTCGCCACGGGCTACATTATTGGCTTTATCAAGGGCTGGGACATCACGCTTATCATGACCGTGCTCATGCCCGTGATGTCGCTGTCTCTCGGCTGGTTGATCAAGACTATGCGCGCTAAGGCCGACTGGGCGCACAAGCTGTACGCTGAAGCCGGTGCGGTGGCCGAAGAAACGCTTGGATCGATCCGAACGGTCGCGTCACTGAATGGTGAGCAACGCGCCATTGAAAACTTCAAGAAGAAGACGCTGATCGCTGAGGAGGAAAACATTGCGCTGCACAAGATCGTGTCGGTGGTGTTTGGCATGTTCTTGGGAAGTATGTGGTTCATGTACGCTGCCGGTCTCTGGTACGGCGGTCACAAGGTCGCTGCTGGCCACTCGACTCCAGGACAAGTGTTTTCGGCTTTCTTTGGTGTCATGATGGGTGCTGGTGCGATCGCTCAGATCCAGCCCAATGTCACTGCGTTGTCCAACGCATCCGGTGCTGCTGTCGAATTGTTCAAGATTCTGGACACTCCGTCTGCGATTGACGCTTCCAAGGACGAAGGCATTATCCCGGAGACGTGTGAAGGTGCTATTGAGGCTATCGATATCAACTTCACCTACCCGAGTCGCCCCGATGCCCAAATTCTCAAGAACTATAGCGTGAAGATTGAAAGCGGTCAGACCGTGGCATTCGCTGGATCCAGTGGTGGCGGCAAGAGTACGCTGATTGCTCTGCTTGAACGATTCTACGACCCCACGAGCGGTACACTGCTGCTCGACGGCCGCGACATCAAAACCCTGAACGTGCAATGGCTGCGTTCGCAGATCGGTTTGGTCTCTCAGGAACCTGTGCTTTTCGCTTCAAGCATCTTTGAAAACATTGCTGCTGGTGGCAAGGACATAACGCGTGAGCAGGTGATTGAAGCGGCGAAGCTGTCCAATGCGCACAACTTCATCATGAGCCTTCCTGAGAAGTACGATACACTCGTCGGTGAAAAGGGTGTATCTCTTTCCGGTGGACAGAAACAGCGTGTTGCCATCGCGCGTGCGATTGTGCGTGAACCGAAGATCCTTGTGTTGGATGAAGCCACGAGTGCTTTGGATAATGAAAGCGAACGTATTGTGCAGGCTGCACTGAACGACTTGATGGCGAAGACCCAGATGACGACTCTCGTCATTGCACACCGCTTGAGTACGATCCGCCATGCTGATAAGATTGTGGTTCTCAGTGGTGGACAAATTGTGGAGAGCGGCAAGCACCAAGAACTTTTGCAGATTGAGGACGGTATTTACAAGAACATGTACACCATCCAGCAAATGAGCACAGATTCTGAAGAGCTTGATGATGATATTGAAGAGTTGACCAAGGCTGAACTAGTTCATCGCTCAAGTTTTCTGTCAACGAAGACTGACGTTTCTGAGAGTGACGTGGAGAACAACAAAGTGGAAACTGTGCCCTTTGGAATGTATGATTTACAGCATCTCTCCAAGCCGGAGCGCAAGTGGTTTTATTTGGGCTGTGTCGGAGCTGTCGTCATGGGCTTTTCCATGCCAGGTTCTTCTTTGCTGATCAGTGGTATGATTACGACTATGACAAATCAGTATGGACTTTACGAGTCAACCAACGACAAGTCGCATCTGCATGATTTGTCACACGACGTCATGAAGTATGGTCTCATCTACATTGGTGGTGCCTTCGTTATCATGACCTTTACGTGGTTGCAATCTTACAGTTTCAAGTTTTTGTCGGAGAAGCTGACTACGCGTCTTCGCCATATCAACTTCGTTGCTCTTTGTCGTCAGAACGTGGGATTTTTCGATGAGAAGGATAATGCCACTGGTGCTTTGACTGCTGATTTGGCTACCAATGCCACCAAAGTTGCACTTCTTTCGGGTGACTCTCAAGCCCGCGTCATTCAAGCTGGATTTACTTTGGTGGCCGCGATTGTGATTTCGTTCGCTTTCGGTAGTTGGATTCTTACGTTTGTTCTGCTTGCGGTTCTCCCGCTCCTCATTATGGGTCACATGGTACGTATGAAGCAAATCCATGGACAAGGGGCAATCGCTGATGAACTCGCCGTACCAGGTGCTCATGCCTCTGAAGTGCTCAGCAACATTCGTACCGTTGTTTCCCTTGGCCTCGAAAAGAAATCTTGCGACACCTTCATGGAGCTTTTGGAAGTGCCGATGCAAAAAGGCAAGAAAGAAGCGCAGATCAATGGCGTTGCTCTTGGATTCAGTTCATTCATCATGATGGCGACCTACTCGTTGACGTTTTATATCGGTGGACAGCTCGTGAACCATGGAACGATCGAGTTCAAGGAGCTTATTCGCACGTTAATGGCTATCATGATGTCCATCATGGGTATCAGTGGTGCTGCATCGTACTTTGGTGATTCACAAACTGCGTTCAAGTCGGGATCGCGTATCGTCTCCCTTCGTGACCGCAAGGTCCCGATTGACAGCTTCTCGCAGGATGGTCTCCGTCCGACGGCAGTGGAGGGAAAGCTGGAATTCAAGGACATTTATTTCCGCTACCCTACTCGCCCAGAAATGTCTGTGCTTAAGCGCTACAACCTTACGATTGAGGCTGGCCAGACTGTTGCTTTCTGTGGTCCCAGTGGCGGTGGTAAGAGCACGATCATCTCGCTAATTGAGCGCTTCTACGACCCTATTCGCGGGCAAGTCATGCTTGACGGACACGACATACGCGACCTCAACCTTGGATGGCTGCGCAGTCAGATTGGCCTGGTCGGTCAGGAGCCCACGCTGTTTATTGGCACGATCGCTGAAAACATTGCTTACGGCCTGGAGACCATGCCCAGTCAAGAAGAAATCGAAGCTGCCGCCAAGATGGCCAACGCTCACGACTACATTTCGCAGTTCCCGGATGGGTACCAGACGCAGGTCGGTCTCAAGGGTGAGCAGCTATCTGGAGGACAGAAACAGCGTATCGCCATTGCGCGCGCAATCCTCAAGAACCCGAACATTCTGCTGCTGGACGAAGCCACAAGCGCATTGGACTCGGAAAGTGAAAAGGTCGTGCAGGACGCGCTTGACCGTGTCGTGGCTCTTAAAAAACGCACGACCATCATCATTGCGCATCGTCTGTCGACGATCCGCAAGGCTGACAAGATCTGCGTTGTCAGTGGCGGCAAGATCGCTGAGTCAGGTACCCACAGCGAGCTGCTGGCTCAGAACGGCATCTACACCAACCTCGTCATGTCGTCAACGCTATAGATGGAAGTACGCATACTACGTGTTCAGCTCATTTATTACGTTAAAGTATCAGAGTTGCATTTTCATTTTGCTTCAATTGCGGCCACGTCTCATATTCATTTTATAAGCCTTCTCTAAATAGTAGCATGCGCGAACACTCAAATAATAGACGTACCGGTAGATGGTACCACCATGTACCACAAATACTTGCACAATCTAATACAAGACTGCTCTTATTTGTGACTCGCATCCAATAGAGCGCTCACATGTGACGCGCATGACCGTGCAAGCGAACCGTACGGCAGCAGCTCTGAATCGACTTCACGGTTGTGCAGCTTGGCTGCGTGGTGGAAATTGGAGTTCATGACGCTTTTCTTCGTGGCCTTGGGCTTCTGGGACTTGTCCGGCACCACATTGTACCCGCCTTCCAGCACGGACACCATACGCCCATCGCAACACCTAAAACATGTAGAGTAATCGTCAAATCCAACATGAACGCCTTCCAACATCATGCCATTGCCATCGACTCACTCATCTGCGACCGCTGCGATCTGCTCGGTGATCCAGCCGTAGTCGTCTTCGCTCAGGAAATAATAGAAGTCATCGGCGTGGCCGTCGAATCCAGCCGAGAGCATGATGAGATCCGGACGGAACTTCTTCAACGATGGGATCAGCGTCTCCGTAACTTGTTTGCGGAACGCTTCAGACGCCTGCTGCATGAGCTGCTTCTTGGCCTTGGCAGTCATCTTGAGCCGCTCTTCTAGGTAGGAAGGACCTAGCACGTCTAGGGGCATGTTGACGATGTTCTTGTTGTCGCGAAGCTCGGGCGAACAGCCATGAGGGCCTTGGCCAGAGCACGGATAGAAATTGTCCTCGTCGTACAGATGGATGGATGCGAACATGACGTTCTCGGGGTCTTTCTCGTCGCGCCACGGCTTGTACGATGAAAACTGCAGCGGCGACCAACTGGGCGGCAGTGGGTAGTTCTGCTTGTGCGGCACCAGGTTCCGCACGACATCTTCCGTGCCGTTGCCATGATGGATGTCAAAATCCACGATCGCGATGCGCTCCACCATCGCCGGCTGCTGCAGTCGTTGTGACGTTGTATCTGGATTCGCGGCCGTGTAATACGGCGCGCAATACGTGCTCATGGCGTAAGCAGCGCCGATAGCGACATTGTTCAACAGGCAGAACCCGCACGTGCACATCTCGGGGCGTCGGTGGAAGCCCTCGCTGTCCACGCAGCCGTTCGGGCCGGCATGATGTCCAGGCGGGCGCACGATCACAAAGGCGTTCCTAAAAAGCCCATGATACAAGCATAATAGCATACAAGCATATCGGTGAGTCTCTCACATCATGGATGGACGGAAACAGCGCGCAGAAAGGGCGCTCTCAGCCCGTTTTCGCATGCGGAGAATGACAATGCTCGACTTACTTGGTCTCGTGGTTCAGCACCTTGTCGATGGCGTGGCACACGGCGCCAGCAGCCAGTCGCGCGGCCATGTAGCTGCTCTTGGAGATGGGCGAGTCCATGTCCAGACTGCCCGAGGATGGTGGGTTCTCCACGCCATAGACCTTCTGCGCCTTGTCGGTCTGTCGGGAAGTACAGAGAGAGAATGAGCTCTTGCGGTTGAGAGAGTGAGCGAGCGAGCTGCTCCCTCCATGGAGCTGTGGAGCCTTCCTTACCTGGATCCAGTCGCTGTGCGCCAGTGGGCCACGCACGGTCTTGTTGTCGAACAGGCGGCCGACCGAGTAGTCCTCAATCTGCTCCGGCAGCGCGCTCACGACCTTCTCCAGATGACCGATGTACTCGAACGTGTGCACGCGCAGCAGGTCGTTGAGTCTCGCGGGCCGCAGCTGGGTCAGATCAGCCCACTTGAGGTCCTTGAAGCGGTCCTTGTGCAGCACGCCCTCCGGGCCGCAGAGCGTCGTGAGCCGCTGCCGGTTCTCCTGGTGCGTGTCGTTGTGGTGGTCTAGACACGTGGGCTGGTACACGATCAGAGTCCCCGTGACGGTGTCGCCCTTTCTGGATGATGGGGATGACGGACTGAGCTCCATGCGCTCGGGCTTCATGTCGCTGCTGCTGGAGGCCTCGCTGGGCGTGGACGACGGAGTGGAGTCCGGGGTCTGGATCGAGATGCTCTCCATGCCCTCGAGCGACCGCTTCACGCTGTCGTTCTCCGTGTGCGACGTGTGCCGCTTCCACGAGTACTGCACGCCGTTCTGGTAGCCGCGCATACCGGAGGCCGGAGACGGTGCCGGACGCTTGCGCGGGTGGTACACGCGCTCCTGAGTCATGCAGTTGAGCGGGATGTCGCCCACGTTGGGCGTGTACGGCCGGTTCTCGTCGTCCTCCTCCGAGGCCAGCACGGTGTCCAGCAGCATGTCCAGCCGGTTGCTGCGGCGGGGCGCGGCCGGCGGTGACGGTGGCGACGGCGGCGCGGGCGTGGACGTGGACGAAGCCGAGCTGTCTTCATCGTCATCGTCGATGATGATCTGCTGCACGCGCAGCTGCGGCTGCAGCTGACGGGGCTCTGGCGTGCGCATGGAGTTAGCCTCGTTCTCCAGCAACGTGACGCTGGACATGCGCGAGAGCACGCGGTCCACGGGCGGCCGGGCCGCCTCCTCCGGCAGCCGCAGGTGCAGCGGGCCCAGCGACTGCTGCGTGACCATGGCGGGCTCCACGGCCGCCGGCCGCAGCAGACATGGCGACTCGGAGTCCTCGTCCTCGTTGTGCCAGATCTGCGGCTTGCGTCCGCTTGTGGTCTGCATCTTGGTGTTCTGTGTGTTGGGCGGACTGACTTGGCGGATGATCGATCGGAGAGTGGCAATTGCTCACTTATGTGCGTTTGTTAGTTGACAACCCTTCTCGGAAAAACCTTGCGATTGAGGTTTAAAATGAGTCATTACGGTACGACGAAATAATCAGCGGGCCAAATGAGACAAAACGCAGACCTGAAGTGGAAGTGGGGAAAAAGCCACTGGGTGGTTGCTGTATTTGGATATAACCCATATGATGCGCTGGGTTTTGGCTCGCTTCGTTGAGCAAAAAGGGGGATGAGCCAGGGATGTATGAAAGGCGGCGTCGTCCGTCTGGCAAACCGCAGTGACTGACCGAATCAGATTCGCGTCCGCTGGACCTGGCCATCCAAAATGGACAGATCACTGATAGCTAGAAACAAGCGGGGAGTGGCGCTCCATCGTACGGAGAGCGAGGCTGGGATGCACTCATCTATAGGAGTCGGCGAGGCCTTGAAGCCAAAGCGTCTCGTCGTCTGCTCGAAGCGGAGGCATCAATGCGTTTTTCGTCAATGTTCTTGGTGTTTTGTACATCTGACGTATAAAACACCAAGATGAAAAACATAGAATCGCTGCTGTACAATTGAGAGCGCTGTAAATAGAGTAATGCTGTACATCAATTGCGGCGATTGGCATTTTCGAAAATGCCACGAGCTGGAAGGGGACGCCCGATGCGATCGCCCGAGTCGCATATGCACACAGCTCTCTTGGGTGGTCGCCACGCTAATGGAGCATTTTCACACGAGTGATGAAGAGCACCTAAAGGGCTACTGTCATCCAGCGATCTCTGCTATTGGAGAGAGTGCTCAAACTGCGGGGTGAACGCAAAGCACACGCATATTTCGCTTATCAATAAGAACCGTTTGTGTTGATTTATCCACATGCAAGGTTCCTCTTGCATCATAAATTTCGTTTCCTTACATATAACATATCCTCTTCACCATATTGAACGCCACAGGTGGTCCCATTGAGGATGAACGAGTTTACTACACGGCAAACGAGCCGGACAATGACGAGCCCGAAGTATCCCGCACCACGAACGAGTGTGTGCTGCCCGATTTGTCCTCGCACACCTCGTAGGCTGCGACCTCCACAGCGCTGGTCTGCTTGGCGCGCAGGATGCAGCGCGTGCAGAACTTCATCTTGACCAGCGACATGGTATCAGGCTTGTGTCGCAGGTAGTACGCCAGCTTCTTTTTCACAGCGCAGCGTGAACAAACGCGTTCACGGCAGGCGCAGCAGCGGCCCTTAATGTCGTCACCGGTCGCCGACCTGATCTTCCTTGTGCACACGGCGCAGGCTCTCGAGTTCTGCAGCTGGGTGTCCGTCGGCTTGGTCGTGCGCGCGACCCAGGCCAGCTTCTTGTGCTCAGCGCATTGTGCGAAGCGATAAACTGACGTCATGAGCGCCTCGCCGGCCGACAGCGTCGAGATCATGAGCGGCATAGAGCCAGACACGTTCATGATACCCTTGGCGTACATATTAACGACATTCTCGGCCACCTGGTGGTACAGGAAGCAGAACGATATCTTGCAGCGTACGATGTTGTACTCGTGCAGCTCGCGAATAGCTGGAAGGTCCACCGAATGCACGAGATGGTAGCCGATGCGCTCGCCCGTTGGCGACTGCACAGTGCCAGTGCCTTCCAGCATCACGAGGTCACGTGAGCGCACGAGCGGCCGCGGTGCCACGGCCAGGTTCTCCTTGAGCTCCCACTTGAGCGTGAGTGAACGCAGCGGATCGGACGTGGAGGGTGTCACCAGAGAGGCCAATCGCCGGCCGTCGCACATTCGGTCATTCACGTAGGCCGTGCGGATGCGCATGTCGTCGATCGAGTTGGTCATGGCGCCGTACATGACGTCGTCCAAATTGCCCTGCAACGTGCCCACTACGAGCATCATTGGCATCAGCGCAGTGACGCCGTTCTCATCTGTGGCCGTCACGTCTACATCGCGCTCCTTGTAGACACAGATCTGGTCGCGGTCCTTGACTTTCTTCCAGAAAACCGGGTCGATCACACTCTTGCGCTGCGTCTCGTGGTCGTGGAACTCGGCCACGTGTTGCTGGACGAACTGGTTCGCGATGTGCTCGAGCGCCTTGCGATCGCCTGTGGACAACGCGAGCGCGGGAAACACGTCAGCGGGCAGTGGAGACTTCATGTCCGAATGACGAGTGAGCAGCTCTCGTTATGAGCAAGAGGCATACCTTCAGACACGCAACCTTATCCTCCAAGATCGGATAAGTGGTACACGGAATCAACCTGTTGGGAAGCGAATAAGTGACACATGTTATCTTTCAAGATCGGATCTGTTTACAGCATCAACATGGGCCATAAGATATCGCGTTGCGTCACTATCGGCAACGATTTGTGACGATATCTTTGTTGATGACGCCCGAACCGAGCCTGGGTACCCAACTGGCATAAGCCACCCAGGCATGACAGTCGTGTTTGTTCTCTTGAGCGCCATTAGTGACTAGTATGTTTCAGCGCGCTCTCTCTCTCTATTGGCTTGTCATCGTTATTAGCCTTGAGAATGCAACTGTACAAGTAATACCCAAACGGACTAATGTAAAGCAATTCTGTCTGGTCGGGTGAAGGTGTCATCTTGCGAAGACAAGGGTTTTCTGAAATGTTCTGGACACAACGATCGTGCGGTCGTATCTTTGTCGGGGGCATTACGTCCGATAAAAGGTCGTTGCCTTTCGACGGGCCAGCACGATTCGTTGGACGAAGTATGATCTCGCGATCGCCGCCTTGTGGATTGCACTGTTGGTGTGCATATTACATAGAGACGAAGCAAGTACACCGCGGTGTCTCTGGTGCCTATTGTGGGCCATGGCGACGAATCACTTATGATCAATGGATGAACTCGGTTGCCGATGATGGCGGCAACTATGCACACCCACCACACACATGTTATAGCGCACTTGAACAGCCACTCTATAGGCACTTTGGTAGAATGTACATGCACTTCCTTGGTCGACATACTTATGAATATGTGGAAAGCCCAATTAGGATAAGCTTAAACAAACTTACGCGGTTGACAAACTGGACTGCGACAGGAGCGTATCTCGCGCAAACGGGTGGACGACGCTGAATTGGCTCTCGGAGACCTCGTGGGCCGCGACCTCTATGGCGCTGGTCTGCTTGGCGCGCAGGACGCAGCGCACGCAGAACTTCATTTTGACCAGCGACAGCGCGTTGGGCTTGCGGGGCAGATAGTACGCCAACCTTTTGCTCACACCGCAGCGCGAGCAGACGCGTTCGCGACAGACGCAGCAGCAGCTCTTGGTGTCGTCTCCGGTCACTGGCTTGAGCTTCTCCGTGCAAACAGCACAGGCGTTCGGGTTCTGCTGTCGTCGGTCCGTCGGCTTGGTCGTGCGCGCGACCCAGGCCAGTTTCTTAAGCTCGGCACATTGCATGTATCGCCAGACTGACACGAGGGCCTCGCCAGCCGTCAGCGTCGAGATCGCCAGCGGCATGGAGCCGGACACGTTCACGATGCCCTTGGCGTACACGCTCACGACATTATCGGCCACCTGCTGGTAGATAAAGCAGAACGAGATCTTGCAGCGTACGATATTGTACTCGTGCAGCTCGCGGATACCTGGCAGCTCCACAGAGTGGATCAAGTGGTAGCCGATGCGCTCGCCTGTGGTGGACTGCACGATACCCGTGCCCTCTATGAGCACGACGTCACGCATGCGCACAAACGGTGTGAGAGTCAGGTTCTCCTTGAGGTCCCACTTGAGCGTGAGCGAGCGCAGCGGGTCGGCCGTAGAGGGCTGGATCAACGAGGCCAGCTGACGACCGTCGCACATCCGGTCCCCCACGTAGACGGAGCGGATGCGCATGTCCTCAGTCGACCGGTTCATGGCGCCGTACATGACGTCATCCAGATTGCCTTGCAGTAAGCCCACCGTGAGCATCATGGGCATCAACGCAGTGACACCGTTCTCATCCGTGGCCGTCGGGTCCACCTTGCGCTGTTTGTAGACCGAGACCTGCTCGCGGTCCTTGACTTTCTTCCAGAAGCTGGAGTCCACCACACCCTTGCGCAGCACCGCGTGTTCGTGGAACTCGGCCATACGCTCCTGGACGAAGTGATTCGCGAAGTTCTCCAGCGCCTCGGCATTCTCCGGTGCGATTTCAAGCGGGGGGAATGTATCTGCCGGTAGCGGGAACTTCATGCTCTTGCGGTCTGAAATGGCGAGTGAGTGGCCGGTCCAGGAGTGCGCTAGCGTTCGTGTCGTATCGCTGACGATCGGGTATGACGTCAACATGGCGCATGTGATCTCTTCAGATCGGATCGGTGTACGCTCGTCAGCGTCAGCCGTGATCCGTGTGACAAATAATGGCTTTCCTGACGCGATACATTGGTATACAGTAGCGCCATCCGACAGCTCTTTTGCTTCTGTATTGGATTGACAAGAGTACGCATCTGGTGGAGGAAAGCTATTGGGGAGCGGTAACGCCATCCAGATTTACTTTGAGCACGCAATGAATCCCACCACTGGCTTGATGAAGCAATTGTGCTTTTCGAGGTCATCGCAGGCTCAATTCTTCGGTTAACACCAGTTGGATGCGATATTGGCCCTGTCAGTCCCCAAAGCAACCATATCAACCTGGAGCTACCTCCATTTTCTTTAAGTGCCTGACAAAATGCGGCGACAATTGCGAATGGACAAACCATTTAATGTCGAGTCTGTTTGAGCCAACATGAATACGAATCCTTATGACAGCGTCACATAATTTACGTGATCGCAATAGTGCATACCAATTTAAGGCAAGCTCGAATCAGCAAACGGTCGGTGCTATTAAATAATGGATTTACTCGAATTAAGTATAGATCTGTTTCTCGCCGACTTCGGCACTTTGATTTGAGCCATTCTGCTTGCGCCAAAGTGTGATCTGCGTAATAGCGTGAACATGAACATCATTGTAATAGCCGTTGAGAAAATTGAAGTGGTGCGGCTATTCAGCGTGTCGCAATGCCGTCAAGGTCAACCACGCCGGTTGTGGAGACATGACAACTAATGAGTTGCCGTCGGCCAGATGGCTTGAGTCTTATGACAATGGAAGTAACAGTACCTCGGTGATGGACACTAAACCGAGAGAAGAAGAGCAGAAGAGGAGACCCCACGGGCTGTACACTCGCAGGTGGCTCCAGAGTGGCGCCCACATAGCAACGCGGGCAGCGAGCCACTTCATTTTTGCACGGAAAGGAGGAGATTGAAGAGCGTAAGTGATCATGAGAATATATGAGTGTGTATCGGAATCCAGTGTGTGAGTGTACGGATTGTGTTTGTGTGTAAGTCTGGGGCCACGTGGGGCATTAGCACGTACCGGCCGCACTCACGGCCCCGCCAGGGCTGTGGTTAACGCGGTGACCTTTCTGAAAATGTGAGGCCTCAAGAGAAGCACCGGGGGCTTTCGTATGGCCACCATAGGTTCTCTGTGCGCCGGACACCATCGGCTCGACACAACGTGACCTTTGGTCGGGGATTGCGTCGTCGTGGCCGACAAACGTGAAGGCGGGAGCTGCCCAAAATCGACGGGTTGATGCTTGTCGAGTGTGCAGGCTAGCCCTACGTGCGACCCCGTGAAATAGGTGGTGACGGCGTATGCGGCGAAAATGCTGATTAGAGTGACGAGAGCAGTGTGGTGGTCGGGCCCCAGAGGTCTGGTGACGACGCAAGCTACTTGGCCGAGAAGGATGAGAGCGCAGACAATGAATGAGAGTATCATGTATGAGTTTGTGTCCGTGTGAACAGCGAATGATGTAATGAAGACTCTGACGAAAGACAACGATACTGAGAGATGTCAATGTATGCAGGAGGACGGCGTAAGCGCCAACGACGACGCCAGAAGAACAACCGCGACCGCATGGACCATATGTGCTCGTGAGTCGCCAAACAGCGAAGAAGTGACAGCGCGGACCCGGAGGTCATCATTTTATCATATCTGTCGACCAAACGATCATCGTCGCTTAGTCCGCACTGAAAGCAGGTTAAATTGAGCCGTGTTGAATAAATCTCGGCATCATTGTGAGCCTTGGTCAGCTGAGCGTTCAGATCAGCCTTGCTCGTGATTATGTGACCAGATCCACAGCAGCATAACCGAGTGCACGATAAAAATGAAGCTAGCAAATGTCATGCAAGTAGCATTGCCGCTTTTGGAATGAGCCACGTACGATTTCCATCAAAAGCAAATTCGACGCCTGTTCTGTTACATGCGTCAAGTTTGCGAACAGCAGCGTTTTAAAAGAGTCAAAAGAGCCCAGCTGTGTAGGCAGGTTGCAATGGGTCCTTGGAGCAGATGTGGCGCTCGATCATGTCGGATATGCTGTCGTGGCCACTGCAATCTTGACCGTTTGGACTCCACTCATTCGAACCTGGGGCAAGAGGGTACATTAGTAGGTAAATAATGTCCTTTAAAAACTGTCTCTCGTTCCAAACAACGATATTCTCTGCTATGGCAAGCATTTTATCGCTAATGAGATCGGGCTGTATCAATTGTGTGGACGCGATATAGAGAATATTATTCAGTCCATGGTCACTGGATTTGTTGGCGTGAGTGCGACTGCTTCACTTCTTCGCCTACCACCGCTCCGACGTCAAAACCACCTGCTGCTGAAGTTGCCGGCTTGATTTTGAACTTTCATTAGAAACGGAACTAACCCGTACTCAAATCATTGGCTGAACACATGTGGTGAAGGTCATAAGCAAAATCCTCTCCAGAAATGCTGCATGGACCTTGCGATGGCCCGTCGTTACGGCTGTTGAACTCTGAACTTGTAGTCGAGTGCGACAAAGTAACACTCAATATATCTCGCAACTTGTTCACACAACAAATGATTGAATAACCGACAAAGTACAAGAATGGCTTACGAGCGACACCGAACACGCGTGGATACCTGAGCAAAGGCCTTACGGATTGATCACTGACATGCGACAAAAGTTGGCGCAACAGCCCTAACTTCTCGAACGCATCTCAAGCGGAACGATAAAAGGCAAACTAAAGAGTAGAAACAGCGACAACAAAGGAAAAAGACGAAAACAAACGCGCACGACGTGAACACCAAACCAGCAGTTGAGGACATGATTAGGATATATATGTTTGCGACACAGTTAACATTATGAATTTATTAATGTAATTTTCTGAGCAAACCAAAACAAAAAGAAGCGAATTATGCACATGAACCAGATTCCCGTGGCTTGGTTCCGTATCCAATGGAATCAACCACATAAACAGAGCGTGCACAATGAGGCAATCATGGATGAGCATGTGTTGCTTGAAGTTCACACTGGAAGGTACGACCGCTGGGGTTTCCCCAACTGCACTCTGCTTTTATTGCTTGCGAGCGGTTCACCAGATGAACGTTTGCCGCGAGACAGAATTCTTGTATAAGTCACAGCAGCATTTGTTCTGATTTTCTACGTGACGATGAACAACGTTGAGCGTATCAGCTTGAATTGCATCATGAATATTTCTGGTCTCATGACGCCTGCTGTTTCGATCATGTTGGCCGCTTTGAAGACCATGTCCAACAGCCCGATCTAAGTGCCTGTCTACGCGCACTAGGTTGAATATGTGGTGACAATGGCAAATGAAAATTCACTCAATTCGTGTTGGGCCAAGCTCAAGTGAATACTACAGCCAGGTATGGCACATGATCAAATTGTATAGTTTGTTTTCGCAAGCGCAAAAGCGAAGGTCAATTCAAGGTCGCTGTAAGGGCAGTGCAAGTTAAGCCAAGTGTAATAGCGACGAGTTATCTGTTGAAAAAAGCTTGGCACCAGCTTAGAAATGACCCTGTTCAACCAGGCAAGCAAAGTCGAGCGTACGTCAGAACAAGCCGCTTCTTTGATTTTGATCCGAGTCTCATTGATCCTTTCATACTACCACAAGGCTGAAACAGCCAGTTCATGGTTGTGGTCTGAAACCTTCTACATTCAGTAATATGTTCAGCTGTGCATTCGTACGCCTTTCATGGGAGAACGCTTTCGCGCCCTTTCTGGTGTGACATACGCAATTATGCTTTTCACACAACTTGATCCGAGCGACTGCTTCTGTGCGAGGAGGCGCAGTGAAAAGTTTCCACAAGGCAAGAGCCCTTGGGTGCGTATCCATATGTACCTATAGCATTCCTCGACCTCACACGCGAACAAAGAGGCATCGAAACTGACCGCATTCTAGAACTCGCATCGTTTCGTGAACCAGGATGGAGACCGAGCAAAGGCGCGGTAATCAACTTACAGCAAGCTCATATACCTTTGCTAAGTTCTCGGGCAAGCGTGACATTCGAACTCAATGAAAAAATACAGTCTCGATAGAAACCAACTTGCTGCTCCGCTCCAATTCCGGATCCAGCATTGACGAGCGCTCTTATTGACCATTTTCTTTGTGACATTTTTGGCTACGATGACGTTCATCATAATTGACGGAGTTACAGTCGCTTATGTCAGTTTGGTTGCGAAAACATGTCCAACAGATCTTGGATACATACAATTCGTAATCTGGCTGTGTCCCAGCCGTTGTGAGCCATCCATTCCAGGACTTCGTGTCGATACTTCTTTCGCTTTTCCTCCACTCCTCAGACCCAAGATGATCCTGGAAGAAAACCAGCCATTTCATTAAATCCTGGCCACAGTGGTAGTGGTGGCAGTGTCTACGTGGCTGCTCAGTCAGGGCATGAGCTCTGTCAATGTTCAATTCGGCAAGTTAGCTGTGGAGTATATCTTGAATGTCAAGAGCGATCTTGGAGCAACGCGCAGTGAAAACGTTGAGGTCTCAAACATCGCAAACTTAGTTCACACTGCTCGCATTTCCAGTACGGACATCATTTTACATCGTACTATCCACCCGTCGTTTACAAGCATAAATACACCATGCAAAGAGGAATCAGGGGTGTTCACTTCCTTCGAAGAGTCTGTTCTATATGGATTCGAAGCGAATCTATGGTTGGACAAATTGCTACCCGAATCCGTGGCCAGTTCCAAATCCTACAAGTTTTCCTTTGCTCAAAGTTTTGAGTCCGGGTCTGTGAACCCAGCAGATATGCAATCGGCTTCACTTGCTGAGGTCAAAAAGAGATTTTTTTTTCGTACGGACATTTACTTCATTACACTCATATGGTCCCTGACAGCGAAATTAATGGGTCGGTGGAATACGATGCCCTCTACACCAATGCTACTGCGCAACTACTGACTGGTATCAACACCATGGTGATAGATATACCATACTATAATATCTCAACTCCCGAAATCACAATTGAATTTTCAACATTTGAGCTCTCGCCTCGAATCCGGTTTGACGTAATCACATTTGAACTTTCCGTGAAAGCGTCCGTTATGTACACTGGTTATTGTATGATTTTCGTTTAGATGTCAGTGAGCAGATATATATTTTTTCCGTGGACGACTATGCGAGTCGCAAATCAACGGTCTAAATGAATTTGATGAATTTTTGGCCAATTGTGAATACCGATCTGAATCTTCGGCGCTAACACAGCTTTGGGCATCACATTACAATTGACAATATCAAACTTGCGACATATAGTGATCATTTTCAGAATTTGCAAGCGAACAAGCCTCGAAAATGGTATTCAGTCACTGTGGGTCGGCTTTCGTGTAGAAATGTTGATCTAGCAGACATTTATGGCGCTAAATGCTCCAAAACAGGCGATTGCTAGGGACTTTCCTTTCTACTTAGCAATGTGGACCAACATCTAGTGCTTGGAAAGTTCTTTACCCCTAAACTGGAATAACAGGTTTCAAATTGGGATCAACTGCAAGTTTTGGCTATCGCAGAAAATCAAGTCCGCTTCGAGGATGGTAAAAACGATTTAGGAGACATCATCTATCCACCCATATACTATGCTACGAAAGACTCCGAAGAAAGGAGCCCAAGCGCTGATAATTGCTCCTACGACATATCAGGCTTTATTGACGATGTGATTGAGCAGCATCTTTACTCGAAGGACTCAGTGCAGCCAGCTTACACTGCCGGCCTGTTTTTTTTTTTTCAAAATGCACAAGCTCGGAGTATTGACAGTAAAAATAACTCGAGAATCCGGCTTGATTTCGACGGCAACATCAAGCAAATGTCGCCACGTGTGTCAATGCCAGTGGAATCGGTTTATATCACACTTGGTGGTTGCGTAGTCATTCTGATGGTCGAGCTGTATGTCTTGTTCTGGCCCGACATCAAGAAGAACTCCAGTCCAAGCCTTCATCTGCTCGGAATGTAGCGCAAGTGCTAAATGATACGCAGCAGTACCCTCCGCATCTGGTGCGAACAGAAATTCAATCCTTTCCTGACGACCAAATGTCCAATACGGGGCTCAATATCCACGATTTCTTTCGTGGTCACGCAAATGACGCTTCGTCATCAGACCAATAGATCAGTTCTCACTGTTCTAGAGTGTGATGAAAGCGAGCTGCATCGTTCACACGCAACAATCGCATGAGGAAACATCGTGAACCATCTGACAACAATTGCGATTTTAATAGTTTTGCATTATCATTACTTCTGTCTTGCTTCGAATCACGTTTCGATGAAGAGGTCAGTCGTCTTCTGACATCATCTTCACATCGTTCAATCGATCAATTCAAATTAAATATTGGCAACAAGAGGATCCATCCAGCTGAAGAGGAACGCTTGTTGTGACTAAAGCTGCTGTTGCAATCGCGTACGCAAGGTAGAGCGTCGTCCAGTTCATGGGCGCTAGATTTCCTAGCGATCAAAATTGCCTCACTGTGTCAATGGTCAACTGGCTATTGCCGCATTGCTTTTGAATTTTCAACAGAGATTGCACCAACGCCTCACATAAATCGGTATGCTGAATGCATGAAGTGGGGAAAGCTGCTTGCACTTGCAATGGCTCGCTCTGGTTATGAACTTAGGAACTTGAATTTGAGTGCACCAGCACTGACGTTCATCAGAACACCGTACAGCTTGTTCCACACGAGCTTCATGGCTTGCAGCACCAACGCACACTAGCTTGATTCAAAGCACTGACTACAGAGCGTGAAAACACTCGATGACGGAAGCCCATATCGCTAACTCTTTCTCCGCAACAATTGTCAGCGAGTCTATCAGGATCTTTGAGCCAGCCACCGAAGAGCTGCCATCACTGGTTGCAGATCCCGTGGTGCCTGTCACTATAACTCCTTCTTGTCAACCAAACTGAGTATCGATGGCTCAGCTATGGGCATCACTGAACATCAACTTACTGCACGGAAAGCCTAGCTTTTTGGCCGCCTGATACGCGTATCGCATGTCGTAGCCGTAGTTATTGCTTGGATAGGCTCGAGAGCTCGTGTTGCGATATTTACTTGGCACCGGGAACGACTTGACCATATCTCGCGTCGTTGTTTGCGGTAAATGCGACACTACGTCGGCCAGAATAGGAATACCTTTGTGGTACAAGCTCAGCGGCAGAGTGAGAGCACCAGCGACGTACGGAGTCACTCGTTCTTCTTTCTTCTTCTTTGGGTGCATCTGTCTGCTCAGCTCAGGCGTTGTGTATGTGGCTCTTCTTGTTGCAGGATGCCGATGACGACGATGAGGAGGTGAAGATACTTGAGGAACATCGGATGCATGAAACAGCTCAAGGCAGCGGCTGAAAGACACACTATATCGCTGCAGCAACAGAGATTATAGATATGCTTATACTGCTGGGAGCAACATAAGCATTTCTTTACACTGTATCAACATCTCATATTCACAAATGCGTTATCAGCTACTGGATTAGAAACTCCGCTGGAAAGAAACAACTTCACTAGATGGACCCACTGGTCGATGAAGACATGGTATCTCGAACAAAAGAGTAGGCAGCTTTTGTCGGACCTTCAGAGACCTCGAAGGCAGCGACCTCCATGGCGCTGGTCTGTTTGGCGCGCAGAACACAGCGCGTGCAGAACCGCATCCGCATTAGCTGGGGTGTACTAGGCTTGCTTGGTGGGCAATACGCTAATTTTTTCTTCACACTGCAGCGTGAGCAAACCCGTTCACGACAGGCGCAGCAGCGGCCCTTGGTAACGTCGCCATAAACAAGCTTGATCTTCTGCGTGCACACAGAACACGCGCTCGAGTTTTGAACGTATGAGTCTGATGAGACGGTCGTACGCGCGACCCAGGCCAGCTTCTTGAGCTCCGCGCATTCTACGTATCGCCAGACCGACACAAGTGTCTCGGCGGCCGACATCGTCGAAATGGCCACTGGCATCGAGCCAAACACGTTCATGATACCCTTCGAGTACACACTCACGACGTTGTCAGCCACCTGCTGGTAGAGGAAGCAAAACGAGATGTTGCAGCGTACGATGTTGTACTCGTGCAGTTCGCGGATGTCTGGCAGTTGCACCGAGTGGCAGAGATGATAGCCGGTGCGCGTACCGTCACTCGAGTGCACGAAGCCTGTGCCTTCCATGACCACAACATCCCGCATGCGCACGAGCGGCGGCGGCGCCAACAGCGGATTCTCCTTGAGGTCCCACTTGAGCGTGAGCGAGCGCAGCGGCTAGGCTATTGATGGCTTGACCAGCGAGACCAGTAGGCGACCGTCGCACATCTTGTCGCCCACATAGGTGGATCGGATGCGCATGTCCTCCATGGTGTTGTTCATGGCGCCGTACATGACGTCGTCCAGATCGCCCTGGAGCGTGCCCACCATGAGCATCATGGGCATGTGAGCGGTGACTCCGTTCTCGTCCGTGGCTGCTGGGTCCAGCTTGCGCTCTCTGTAGACTGATATCCGTTCTCGGTCATTGACTTTCTTCCAGAAGTTGATGTCTACTGCACTCTTGCGCAGCACCATGTGGTCGTGGAATTCGCTCATGCGCTCCTGGACCAATTGCTTGGCGATTCGTTTAAGCTCCTTGGTATCGTCTGTCGACATCTCGAGCTGGGGAAACGTGTCGGCCGGTAGCGGGAACTTCATGGTCTTCTCGGCGTTTCCGTCCCAAATGCGAGTGACCTTTTGTGAGAAC
>JAADVF010000442.1:0-23928 GCA_023334555.1 Elongisporangium undulatum
CGCGAACCTGTTGGGCCCCGACTCGAATCGCCAACGCGACATCACGAGCACTCGTCGTCAGAAGGTCCCTCGTAAGCTTTAAGCACTCATTCATTTGGCGAGCTTGCCTACAATGCAAGACAATCATGTTAGCATCATAAGAGCGTACAAACGCACCATGCAGAGTTTTGTCTCCGTACTTGGATGCTTGACCCTTCAGTTTACGAATCATGGACTCTTCCTTTTCAGAGAGATCCTACAAATCCAGAAACAACAATCAATATAATGGCCGTCCAACTGTATGCAAATTTGCTCAATATTGCTCACCCGTGCCAACTCGCTTCGAAGACTGAAAATCTTGTTGTCAGCCTCCGTGATTTTCTCATCCATACGCATCATCTGCTTGAGCTGGGTTCGAATTTCAGTGATCCGGTGAGAAGATCCATTTCTGGCTTCAACAAACACACGTTCTTGCGCCTTTAATTCTTGAATCTATAGGGGGGGAAAGATCCACCGTCAGCACTAGACTCACCTACAGACAAAGGTTTTACCAGGAATTCGTACCTCGTTCTGGATACTGGAAAGTCTAGCCGTGCACTTTTCAAGTACAGACTTCATCTGGTCTTTTTCATCATCGTTTGATGATGAAGCAGCCAGCAAGCGCGGGTTCTGAAGATCGTTGGTTCTTGTTGTCACGTTCCGCGCGCCATATTTCGAGACCGAGGTGACATACTTCTTGAACGGGGTCACGAGTGCTGCTTTACGATCTTGCGATGAAATTGACGCAAATACGTTGTCACCGCGGTTGATCATGTCTTCTGTCTGCTGGGAACCAATCAGCACAGTGTGGAGACCACCATGAGCGCGTAGCACTTCGTGGATAATGTCGGGAGCAGTCACAAGCTGCACAACAAACATTCAAACAAATTGTCAATAACAGCGCCATACAACAGCTGTGCCAAGCATTTCCCACTCCTTACCTCATCAAGATACCCTGTGACTCCCAACTGGCGACGATACGTTTTCATATTCTCTTCAGAATGAGGTCGGTGAATGGGATTGCATTTGGCATCCTGGACAATGAGTACCGATGCTTTAATACGCTGGCCGGACGATTGGTTATTCAGCCCACTGATGATAGTGTCGTAGTCTTCTTTGCACTCAGTCACAAGCGCAGCCATGAGGTACTTTGGCAGCGTGTCTTCCACATATTTAGCATGGAGAGCTTCATTGACCTGCATCTGTGAAATTCAAAAGAGCGGTTGAGTAAATGAGATCGACACAATTAGTACAGGATTTTTGCCTGCAGCACCAACCTCCATGACGACTGGACCCCACACTTTGCGCTTTAGCTTGTGCTGATTCTGCTTAACCCAATCAGCAGCGCGAATGGAGTCAGCATCGACTCTCTGAAGAGCTAATCGGCGTTGGACATCTTCGTCGTCGAGCTTGGCAAGTTTGTACTTGACTTTTCGAATGTCTTCTTCAACCGTATAAAGCTAGGACGCCAGACATCATTAACCAAGAATTTCAACACACATAACGCGAAAACGCCTTACCTCGCGGCCACGCTCTTCGCGCTTGCTGCTAATTTCGGCGTGCTACGAAATACGGATGATTAGCCTCACTAGCTTTCAACAATCAAATACCAATTCGTACCTCCATTTCTTTAGCTCGTTGATGCGATTCCAATTCAACTTTTTGGCGCTTCAACGCTGCTTCTTCGGGCATTCCTAATCGTTCCGCTTTCCACTGAAAGAAAAAATCACAATACGATCAACAATGTTGAGTGACACCCATCGTCAAGTTCAGAGAGTTCTCCCTTACGTTAGCCACATCAGCTTCAAGACGCTCTAGCTTTCTGCGGGATTGATTGTGCTGGTTTCTGAGTTCTTTGACTTCCGAAACCGTTTTGCTTTGGGCAACTTCCAATGCCTCCACCTGCAAATAACGTTGGCTTAAATACATGGTTGGGTTCGATTGATACGTCCATGTATTTCAAGCATACATGTTGCTTCTCGCGCTTCAGGTTTTCTTCAATTTGGCGCTTGAGGGATTCAGTTTCAGTTTTTCTAGAAATTCGCACCATAATCAGTTAGTTCAGATTGTACAATAAGCGATTGCCCCCACTTGGGCACGGACGTACTCTGCTTTCACTTTTTCAAGCTTCAGGGATTCCTTCTCGAGCAACTCTTGCAAAGGCGCGATATTGCGTTGTTTTGCAGTCTGTAAAATTGGTTGTTGACACAAATTAATATAAGAAATCATGATTAGTAAGTGGTTTCAAAGACGCACCTCCATGGCTTCTTGTGCCGCCTTCTTCTCTTCCTTGCGCTCCTCGACAAGACGCTTCATGTCTTCAAACTCAAGCCAGAGGCATTTCTTCTCCATTAACTCGGTCTACCACAACAATCGAATGCACAAATTAGGATCGTGAGGATAGCATGCGGCTCAAAGGCAGTTGCAACCTCTTGGATACGGGATTCATGGTCCATAATTCGCTCCACTTCCTTCTCACGCTGGTGATTCTCGTTCTTCTTTAGCTCTAGTGCCGCTTGAGCGCGTTCAAGTTCCTATTGAGTGACAGTAATAAGCCCAGAGTTCATCCGCGCACGAGCGTAGCTCTCAAGCAAACATACGCGCTCTTTGCCGGTCATATCACGCTGCAACTCAATGATTTCGTCATGGGTCGCAGCCAATTCTCCGTTCAAAATGGCGCTCTCGGTGGCTTTGAGTAGCTACAGAATGCATCACCAACAGCTGAGTCGATGAAGCCATTTCGTGCAAAGAGTTGAGCCTCACGGCTTACCTGGACCGGATTCATGCGCGAGAACTCGCCGACTTTGTCCTGCGGCAGGAACTGGCACAGATTATCGATCTGGATCTTGGCCGACTCCATGACCGACATGATGTGCTTGAGCGTGGCATCGCGGCCGTTCAGCATCCACGTACTGCGGTTGTCTCGGAAGATATTGCGGCGGATGATCTTGTTGCCGCGCTCAAAGAACAGCTCAATCTGCCACGCAGACCAACTGCGCGTCAGTCCATGAGACTCGATGCGTTGCATGCAGCCATTCGCAGCCGGACATACCTCTGTGAAGCCGGACGTTTGCTCATGACGCACAAATTGACCCACTTTATCAGCGCGACCAAGCAGCTGAAGCACAAACACAGCACGCGCATCAGCCACACCTTCAAACTGACTGGATCTGCAACTGTCGCATCAGCTGCAGACTGCGTACATACCTTGGTGCTGCCAGCCAGGCCAACGCACAGCGCGCACACGATGGAGCTCTTGCCCGTGCCGTTAGGGCCCAGAATCAGATTCAGCCGCGGGCCTGGGTGGAACTCCGCGTCCGTGTACGTGAGGAAGTTGTGCAGCCGCACGCGGAAGATGGAGCCGTCCAGGAACTCGTCGCACGAGCCGGAGTCCTCCTGCGCGGCCATGGTCTCCGCCATCGCCAGTTAGTTGCAGCGCGCGAAAATGAACGGAATTGTTTTCGCGGGTGACCTGGAATACAGTGGTACACCTTATGTTAGGTTGTTTTACGCTCTTTTTATGGACAAGTAATACCGTGATTAGTGTGTAACCACATCATTTAGAGCCTCAAGCCCATGTTGCACTGGCAATTGCGATTTGAATGGCGAGCGCCGGCAGGAAGGCGGCGCTGCGGCTGCCGCAGTGGAAGAGCGAGCGCGAGCTCCGGCGGCTCGCGCCTTCAGGCCGCAAGGAGATGATCCGCCGCATCACGCAGCGCCAGATGGAGCTCATGAGCGTGCCCATCCGCAGCAGCAACACGCTCATCACGGGACGCAGCGAGGCCAAGCAGCTGCCGTTCACGGGCTTCGAGCTCATGTTCCTCGGTACCAGCGCCGGCTCGCCTTCCGTGCGTAGGAACCCGACTGGTGTGTGTCTGCGTTTGGCGCAGGCCAATTGGATGTTCGATTGCGCCGAAGGAAGCCTGCGCCAGCTCATGAAGAGCACGATCCGCGTGCCGCTCACCAACAAGTTCTTCATCACGCACTTGCACGGTGATCATCTCTATGGCCTGCCCGGCATTTTGTGCACGCTGGACAACCACAACGCAGCGTTCCTGGATACGCGCACGCGCCGCCATGTGCCTCGACCGATCGACGTGTATGGGCCCTTGGGCTTGTTCTCGTACCTGAACTCGGCGTTTGCGACCAGCACGACGCGCATTGCGAATCTGAGCATCACAGTGCACGAACTGGTCTCGGACGAGGTGCTCAAGACGGCGTCCGCTCACGAAAGGTTCATGCGCAAGGCCCCAGTACATCCGGTGCGTTCGCTTATGTGTGGCGCTTGGTTGATTGGCATCACCAATGGCTCATTGGGAACAATGCGTCTGGTGTAGAGTCTTCGCCGGAAGTACATCCACGCAGAGTCGGACGGCAATGGGCTCGTGTGGAACGTGCATGGGGACGACAATGTGAAAGTGCGCGCCGCCACATTGAAGCACACAGTCACAAGCTTTGGGTGAGTCGTCACAATGTCGAATCTGCTGGTGCTGGTACGACGGTCTTATGTTTTCACCTGTCTACTTGTAGCTTCGTGGTCGAAGAGCATACCATTCCTGGTCGCCTGAAATCGGACCAAGTGCTTGCTCGTGGTCTTCCGCCTGGCCCACTCTATCGTAAGCTCAAGAACGGAGAGAGCGTGCCGCTTCCGAACGGAGAGATTCTCCACGCGCATGAGGTAAGCCGCTAGCAGCCTTTCTATCTATCGTGATACGTTTATATTGATTGACCAGTGTGTTTCATGGATGCAGGTCACAGGACCGCCTGCCCGTGGACGCAAGGTCGCGATTCTGGGCGACACTGCCGATTCCTCACGCATGTTCGACATTGCCCAGGGCTGCGATGTACGTACATTATACAGTTGATGATGATCCACGCTCACCTGTATGTCCGTATCCGCAGGTGTTAGTCCACGAGGCCACGTTGAGTCACGAGATGGTCGCTCAGGTATGTTTTGTGTGTGTCATGATTCGAGTCCAAGCCTTGGGGCTTACAGTCTTTAAATACTCATGAGCAGGCTGTACACCGTGGCCACTCCACTGCTGCGATGGCTGGATACGCGGCCAAACAGATGAACGCGACCATGCTCGCACTCACACACTTCAGCCACCGCTTTCGCCACTGGACGAAGGAGTACGAGCTGAAAACGACCGCCCACCTGGCTCGAGAAGCGCAGATCGCGTTCGGACGTCGCACTGTGATCCCAGCCTCGGATTTCCTTCGCCTTCCGATCCCACGACAGCCGCACGAATGAGAACCCTGAGGCTCGCACCACCAATTCCAATTAATTAAATAGACGCAGTTGACTGACTCACTTCCTCTATTGAGACTTGAAGGATGGGGAGGTCTGTCTACTACTGGAGATTTATTGATCGCCAGTGGGGAACGGACTCGCATTTGCAAGTGCAGCGTCCAGGATCCTGAGCTGGCCCTGGAAATAACGACTAAACAGCTCAGCACGCTTGGCCTTGGTCTTCTGCTGCGCTGTCTGCGTGAGATGCGTCTGCACAAGGCGACAAGCTTCATGGAACTGCTTCAGAGCGCTCGCCTTAAGCTCTTCATCCCATGGGTAGATCTGGTTGGTGCCGACAACGGTCGCGCTCTGTCGGAGAGAAGCACTCAAGCCGGTCTTGTTCATGCTCATGATCTGAAGCACGCGCGTGACGGCTGGAGAGAGGATGGAGCCCGTGATATCCACGTCTGCAAACACTGGCGAGTCGTCCATGGATCCAGTCTCCTTGGCGATCAGCATGCGTCGGATCTTGAACAGTGGGTCGTTTCCAGCAGCCGCAGAGTCCGTTTGCAGCGGCACTTGCACGCAGTCGAATGCGTTGTCTTGCGCCACGAAGCCAGAGTAGAGCAGGAACTCGGCGTTGGATCGATGGCCGTACAACATTTTGACCTGCTCGTTCGGCTGGAAACTGCGCATCGCATGGCAGGCGACAGCTCGTGCCTGCGGGTCCGAGTAGGTCGTGATCTTCTTAGTGCCCTGCTCGTGGTTGCACAGGTCCCATCCCGGGATGAGCGCCAGCGCCGGCTTGGCATTCTGCGCCACGACCACCTCGTTCTGCCGCGTGAGCACGACGCCGAGCGCCCAGAAGTAGTTGCCGACCGTGAACTGGGCGCGGGGGATCGGCGCGTCTTCCCAGCGCGATAACTGGCGCTCCAGATAGCAGAACTGCTTGATCGAGTTGTACACGAGTCGCACGGCCGAGCCGAACAGCGCGCTATTCTCGATGGCTGCAAAGTCCGCCGGCTCATAGAACAGTGGAACGTCAAAGCCTGTGGGCAGAATGTTGAGATACGGCTGGAAGAACGACGCAGGTTTGGCAGCTTCGGCCAGCAGACGCAGCGCTAGCATGCAGCTGGGGAACTGTGCCAGCAGCGGGTCTGCCTCCAACTGCTTCCATGCTGCCTGCTCCCGGGCGGTCATTTGAGGCCCCAGCGTCATGGAGGAGCCCAGCACGATATCGTACGGGATGGACAGGAACAGCTCGTCTTCTGCAATGGCTTGCTCCGACACCAGTCCATTGCCTTCCTCGCCTACGTGCTCCATGCGCACCGATGCGTTCTCGTACGGCACATGGCTGCGGAACCAATCCTCAAACGCTTGCAAAGCGCTTTCCGAGGGTGCTTCTTTCGCGAACACTCGATGCTGGTCCTTGTTCTTCAGCCTCTGGACCTCCTGCATGGCCTCAGACACGTGCTGCAGCACATTCTCCTGCCAGCAGCTTGGCGCCGCCGTGAGCTCCTGCAACCGCGTCATCTTGGTCGGATTGTGACCTCCCGAAACCTCGATAAAGTGACATTGACATCCCTGACTAATTTGCTTGAAATTTATATTATTTTCGTGTAATTTATAGTACTACTGAAATTCAGATTATTGTGTGTAATTTACCTTTATATTCTCGGAAAGTATGCTGCCGATTCTTGTAATTTCCGAAAAAGTTGTGGTCACTGAAAAAAAAAGCCTAAAAGCAACTCCATGACTTGGAATTTATTTACAACCTCTTGGAGTAATGGAGTAAACCACAATCACAGCTCACATTACGACCGTCACAAAAGAGAACATGGCGTTGGGCTTGATTGAATACGTGCGAAATTGCTCGTCATCCGTGCTCTCTCCTGGCTTTCATACTGCGACTTCGCAAGACAGGCACGATTATAAAAAAATATCATGCTCACATGAAGTTGAATGCGGACTGTTCGCTCTTCGGCTGGCCTTCACCCACGGAGCTGCGAGGCGAATTGGCGATTGTGAACAGATCCTTTCCGAGATGGCTCAGAGTTTTTGATCGGTCATCCATCGGCGGGGCACCGGCAGTTTGCAGATTCTCAAAGAGATTCGGCTGCTGCGGTGGGGTATGCTGCTGCTGAGCATACTGCTGCTGTTGTTGCGGGGGGTATTGTTGCTGCTGCACCAGTGGTTGCGCTTGTTGGGGCTGGTAGTATTGCTGCTGGGTGCCATACTGTTGTTGCTGCTGCTGAGGCGCATACGACCCGTTATCAATTGGGTCGAAACCATCAAGAAGCTAGTTTACACAAAGGAACAGAGCGGTCAGTGTTATGCCTACAGCAGAACAATCATGGATGCACTCATACCGAGATTTCCTTTTGTTGAACCGGTGCAGGGACTTGCGGCGCAGGTGCCGGGGATCCGTAAATATCCAAGATAGGAGCAACTGCTTGAGGGGCGGCTACTGGCTGCGGATTAATGCTCAGTGACTCCAAGCCAAGGAAATCGATCTCTTCAGCTCCTCGAGCTTGAGCTTGAGCCGGTGGCGGGGCTTGGTAATCAGCCGACACAGATCTGGAAGCAGTAGGTCGCTTAGCCACTTGAGGCTTCGGAGCAGCAGTTTCATCGGCAAAGCCCATAACACGCAAAACTTGGACGGCCTTAGATGAAACACTTGGCTTTGCATCGGTGCGCAACTTCGTGGGGAGAACGATGTATTAGTTTTTCGTGATGATCAGGGCAACTAAAGCCATGACTGGGTCACTTACCGCTTCCAGAACATCCACATTTTCTTCAAACCACACGAAATACGGATCGGCGTTTGGAGACTCCAGCAAAGCGAGCACAACATGAAGTGCCTTCAGGCGAACCTAATTAATAGTACAAATCAGTCACCACGACTTCTCCGATACGAAGTCGAGAAAGTTGAAGAGCACACTTACCTGCCAGGCTGGGTCTTCCAATTTGTCCAAAAGAATATCACCGATTGTCTCCGAGTTCAAGGTTTGCGCCAAATCAACGAAGCGAGCAAGCGCATCCGGAGGCGGAGCACGCGCTAGACCGACGGACGCACACAAGTTGTCGATCATACCACGCTCGTAATCCCTGTGCAATGAATGAGTAATTATGATCAGTCCAATGCAGCACACATACGAAACAGACGAAATACGTACAAGCTGGTATCACTGCCACCAGTTCCTTGTTGCGGCTGATATTGGTAGCCACGCTCAACAACTTGCGGGCCAGCACGGAGCTCGTCGTGGTCAGCAAGGGAAGATCCCATCGACTTATCCATGTTACGGCGATCCCATCGATCCTTTGCCTCAATTCCAATTTTCTTCAATCCAACGACGGTTTTGCCCAGCTTGGACTGGGAGAGATCAGAAAACTGCTGAACGTTATTTCCGGAGTGCCCGATTGAACCGGGGTTGCTAAGCATCCTGTTCATGTTTTCAACATAGCTTGGCACACCACGTTGCTGCTGACTGCTGAAGCCACCACCGCCACTGCTTGAGCTGAATCTATTGCTGCTCGAGTTACCGAAGCCGCTAGCATTAGGCGGGTTGAAGCCACCACTGTTACCGTTGAATCCTCCGCCTTGGCTTGAGTTGCCGTAGCCACCAACGTTAGGCGGGTTAAAACTACCGCTGTTACCGTTGAAGCCGCCGCTGTTGCCATTGTATCCACCACCGACTCCAACTGGCTTGGAAAAGTTGAGCTTGTGACCCACTAGGACGGTTGGGCGGTTGTCCCGGGAATAACGCGGAGCATTGAATGTCGGATCTTGAGTCAGATCCTTCTTCTGATATCCCGAACTACTCCAGATACCAGAAGCAGCAGGCGCTGCAGCAGCTGGGGCAGCCGGAGGAGCTACAGGAGCGGCATTGTTGCTCCACGAGTTGAAGCCAGACGCTTGAGGTTCATTGTGGTTGTAACCCTGGCTCTGACTGTTCCCGTAGCCTCCAGCAGAAGGACCACCGGATTGCTGATGACCATAACCACCTTGATCGTTCGGAGATTGTCCATACGAGCTGTTTCCTCCATAGGAAGGACCATTGTAGCCACCAGCTTGTTGATGGCCACCGTACGAAGGCCCAGATGAGGAGGAGCCATCACGGTACGGAGCTGGACGTGGGCCACCAACGTTGCTCGTGTTAGTGTTTCCCCATGGTCCTGACGACGATTGCGCATCGTTATGGCCATATTGCTGACGGTTGTCATACGATGGGCCATTATCGCCGTACGAAGGCGCCTGAGGTTGGCCATACGACGGACCTGCATTGCCTTGCAGAGGCTGCTGCCAACCGCCACCCGGACCACCACTCGGCTGCTGCTTCGGTGGCTCAGCATTCGAGCGCGACAGCGACCCGTCATTCAGGCACACCAACGCTTCCTGGCAAATTGAAGTAAAAAATGGCTACGTTAGCATGCAAAGAGACCCCACAAACAGGACTATAGATCCACACAAACCTGCGAGGCGACACGAATACGGCGGTACTTTTCATCTCCGTACACCGGATCCGGCGGGCCCGTGCATTCTGCATTACCACACGCACCAGAGACAAAGTTAGCCATGACGGCACCGCCAAATGATGACTCCCACTTGCATTGACGTACGCAGGTAAGCTGCAATGTCCTGCTCATCATCCCGCACAGCAGCGATGAACGCCGGACTGCCTTCACGTGCGCAATACTGGCCACAACACAACGATTATCAGCATGAGTCTGTGACGCGCAACCAGGCCCCACAACGTGCAGCTCGTATCAACGCACAGTGATGATCTGCAGCGCTTTGAGCTTGACGTTCAGGTTGCTCTTGCTCAGTCTTCCCAGCAAAAAGTCTGCGATCTTCTCGGCGTCTCGGTGTCCCGATCGCACTCCAGCTTGAGCAACAGACATTTAGGTGTCAGGATAAACCAGTGCGGGTTCGCTCAATCCGCAGCGTTGGAGCCCCGCCAAGGAGGTAGATGGGGAGGGTGCGCACCTGCGATCTCCTCCATGAGGTAGATGGGCACGGGTCCATCGTGAAGGCTCGTGGCCTCGGCCAGCGTCTGGCGGTTCATGGCTTCCTCCTGCCTTGCCGCGGTTTTGTTGTTGGGCCGAAATGGTCAACCCCGCCCCCTCCTCCCACGCCCACGTGCAACATACTCCAATAATTTATATTCAGTCTCATGTTGATAGTTGTTACAAACTCAATCATTCAAGCTACAAATACGATTAGAACCTGTAATGAATAATAATATGGCGAGAATGCAACTTCATGTGGGTGCTCAAGGTGCTGGGGAGCTCCACCCGCCCCCCTTAAAGCCGCCACTCGTGTTTCTGAAGAGCGGTTTTTAGCGCAGCGCGTGCGCGAGTTCCGGTCTCAAGAGAGAGCGCGCGACTCGCCTTATGGGCAGACAGGGCCATGGCCGCCGGTTGACCGACAAGGAGCGCATGGAGATCATCGAGCTCACGCGCAAGAACCCGCAGCTGCGCCACGTGAGCCTCGCAGCCATGTACAACGTCAACGAGTCCACCATCCGCAAGTGGCGCGTGGCGGCGAACGCCGAGAAGATCGAAGCGCGGTACCTGCAAGGCGTGCAGGGCTCGCGCGATGTGCGGCAGCGAGGCCAGGCCGTCAAGAACGTGGAGTTCGACAAGGCGCTGTACGAGTGGATCCTGGCCCAGCAGCAGCAGGCGATCGAGGTCCCGCCCGTGCGGATTAGAGAGAAGGCCCGGTTGTTGGCGCCAAGCTACGAAGGCATGGAGGGGTTCAAGGCGTCCTCGGGCTGGTACTATCGCTATTGCAGACGCTATGGATTGCCATGCCCAGGATCTGTTCAAACTAGAAGCGCTGATAGTCTCAGTGAAGCACGCGCTGTCGTCCAGCAGCTGCAGGTGCCTGTACAAGTGCCGATGGCCATGCCAATACCGATGCCAATACCGTTGCCAGCGACCAGTGAACCGCATCAAGTATCAGCTCCAATGCCTTCTCTGGAGCCAAACGAGCTGATGCAGCTGCATGCCGCTGCAAACCTGACCACGCAACCCCGCAAACGCAGAGCTGAAGAGATTAACATCAATGATGAAGCCGCTGCCGAGCAGCAACTGCTGCTGAATCTCGGCCACACGGCGGCAGGATCCAAGCGCGCGAAACCTCTCACAGTGGGCCAGGAAGCCATCATGCATCTGCTCAAGCACCACAAGAGCTTGATGGACGTCAGTTCTCGACTGCGCTTTATCAAGCAGCTGGCACATATCCCTGGCGAAGCAGAGATGTACCTGGTCATGGACGAAGACACACGAGTCGAGTACATCAAGGATTTCATAGACAAGACCACGAGCGGCGGCATGCTGGTATGACCACATAGAACACAATGAATATCCACCATGAACTCAAGGATACCAATGCCTCAGGGGGCAGTTTTGATGCTCTAAAACAGAGTTGCAAACCCCCACATGTCGCTCGTTAATTCGTTTCTGTAGCCATTAGCAAAGAGGTGATATGGACAGCACCACGACTTAAAGGCACGACGATGGCTCCGTGTTGCAATCATTCCTCATCAGCGTACAGTATTGAGCTACAGTGATCCAAGCATGAATTGATTGCCATGAGCTTGCAGAATGAAAGTGGCTCAGCGCCAGGATTTTCACTGTTATTCGCGCGTCCACCCACTCGCTTTTTTATCTGCACGTCTTTCAAAAACTCAGGTGAAAACCGGTTCTTTTACCTCTGGAAACGAATTCCTTGCGACCCCACAACGCCGCACGTTCGTCGGATTGCATATGATACGAGCCTGTCACTATCAATACCCTGTTTAAAGCGATTGTATCGTAGCTGTTCATGTGTGGGACCATGCGCACCCGGAGTTTCACATTTGGCAGTTCAGGTTGCCAGAGCCCAAAGCGCTTGGCGCGTCCGGATCGATCGGCTCCTGCGGACGACGCAGAGAGAGAGAGGGCAAGCGGAGTCAGAGGACGACACGCGTGAGCCATGGGACAGGCTGGCTCCACGGAGCAGAAGATCGCCATCCGCGATGTGGTGAACATCAAGCCTGGTGCGCACGGCATGACAGAGAAAGACGCCATGCGCCAGGTGCTACAGACCTTTTGCACCATGTTCCCGCTCGAGGTACGGCGTCGGTGCTGTTGACAGCCAATCGCATGCGTTTTGATGGGCTGGGTCTGATGTGATTGGGTCTTTGATGCAGCAACGAGAGAGCCTCGAGGAAGCGAATGGCGTGGTGGTGTTGGATGTCAAAGAGCGCAAGCTGTTTGATGTTGTGCACGCTGCGCTACAAGAACAGACCGAGCGGACTGAGCGAGGATCCAATGAAGATCTGGTACGTGTTCCTACTCTTTGTTGACAAAGAAAGCGTTCAATGGCTGAAATATTTTGTGTGGTTGATGGTAGATCGAGCTGCTTTTGATCAGCTTCAAGCGTGTGATCATGTGGAGAGAACTGCATAGATTGTGCGCCAAGTGCTCTATCAAGCCCTTCTTGAACTGTCTGGTAAGAACCTTAACCATGGACAATGACATCCTTGTGCTGACTTGAGTATGTGCCCTGCGTTCTACTAGCTGTTGTCTCCAAAGGTTGCCTTGCTGGTGCTTGAGACCATCTTGCAGATGATTACTGCCTGCCCAGGCGCTGAATCTGCTGAAAAAAGCGATAAATGGGAGTCAGCAAACCGACGAAATTTTGGTGAAGGCGGTGGATTTGAAGTGCTGCGATCGCTTATGGTGCAATACAGCGCTGGCGAGAATCAGTCTCCAGCAAACGAGGCCATACTACGAAACGTCCTGATGCTCTTTCATCTCACGCTCGTGGCTCGAAGAAATACGTCCGACGTTTTCACGTGCATGCAGGCAGTTGGGGCGTTGCTAAATGCACGCATCTCGCTTTTGGATTTGTGTCATCACGCAGATCCAGTGATCCAAGACTACGCTATTGATTTGATCAAAGAGTTGTTTTTACTGATTGATCTGGAGCAAGTACACGACCTCCAAGAATCCGCTCGGGAATACGGCGCGTTGTTGTATGCTCTTTCAGTTGCAGTTGACAAAACGGTAAGGAGTTTTCACCATTCACTGGATGGCGATCGTGACGAGGGAACTGAACATGAATGCCCATATTTGCCAGAATAATGCCGAAAAAAGTGATGACAGCAGCAGCGAAAAGGAAGAATCACCGACCAATTCAACACAGGGACGGGTTGATAAATGCATCGACCTTGTTGAAATGTTTTGCGCTGGCAATACGCGATCAAAGAAAGCGATGTATCGTATTTTCCCAGTTGAGCTCTTCATTCCAGTCGAAAGTCGCCAGGATTTGATCTCGCGACATACTGCATCTTCTCTGCTGAAGTCTACACGAAACAATCGATCAATGCCGCACTTCTCATTCGACTTTGACAGTAAATCCAGCGCTGACAATAAACGCAATCGAGTGATGTCGATGGCCACGACTGCTCGAAATGCCGGGAATGGAGCTTTTCAAAACTGGCTCAGTGACGCACGCTCACAAGGTGAGTGCTGGAGAAATATCATTCTCGCTGTCGTTGACACGCACGAGCGTCCGGAGCTTGTGTGGAGAGACACGATGCGTATGGAATTGCGAGAAGCTTTGCAACTGGAAATCGAAACTCTGGAAAGCCGTCGACGAAGTGAAGAAACTGCTGCCAGTATTGCGCGTTGGGACCATGAAATGTTCTATGTGAACTACCAGTCCATGCAGAGAGAGCTGATTGTGAATGGCTACTTTGTTGAATATTTGATCCCCAAACTTGCGGATTTGGCAAACTCGTACGAAGTTGTGGAACCAATTGTTTTGGCATGGCATCTGTCCGATCACCTCGCTGTCGAAGTTAACCAGCATTGGCGACTGCAATGCGTACGATGTCTTCGTCTGCTTATCCGACGATACGCAATGCTTTTTCACGGTCAATTGCCAACGCGCCACGTACTTGCGCTGCTTGAAAGTCACAATGAACAACCCCTTGAGTTCGTTCGGGAGTGCTTCTTGCTGTTAAGCACAGCGATTGAAACTACACGAAATGCACCGTCGGAGAGCTTAAACCGTCAGAGCACCTTGGTTGCTTCTTCTGTTATCGGCGTGCTTTCAGATCCATTATTTCTGAGTAATTTGGCAACTTGCGAAAATAATGACCGTGACACTGAAGATGAAGACAGCGATGACGAGGATTTGGTTGACGGCGAGGAAGATCAGGTGTACGTGAACAACGAAAGCGACGCAACTGTCCGTGCGGGCGTGAATGTGCTACTTGCCATCGTTCGACGATCGAAGTTTAGTCTGCTCCTCATCCGACCAAAGCGTGTGTTCATGTGCCGCCTTTTGGCTGTCGAGACTCTTGATCACATTACTATCTCTCGCCTTTTGCTAATTTTGAAGCAGTTGTCTGCGCTGGACCAGAACAGCGGCAATTACAACGCAATTGCTGCTCATCGTGGGTCTGGAAAATCAACAATGGACACAAACTGGAAGTCTTTAGCACTGGTGTACATGCTGTTCGCAAGCTGCGACCCGAAAGGAATGGGTATGTGTCTTCCAGTCGCCGAGTTTCTGAAGGAGAATTTTACCGACATATCACAATCAACTAATCCTGCCAACGGCACGAATATTGCGACCACGAAATCTGAATTTAGTGACCTTCTTAGCGAAGCATTGGGCTTTGGAGGGTGCGGGATGGGCCAATTACTCAATTCTTGCTCTTCTGAATCGTTTACCGATGTATTCAATGCCCACGAAAAACGTGCAGCCGATGTGTCCTGGGGCCGACAGCAGCGCGCCAGGTTGTTTCAGTTCTTAAAGCGGAAGTTTGTGGCTACCAGCGGCAATCAGCATGAGTCTGATGCAGAGGCGCCAAGCAAATACGATAACGCGGATGATGAAGTTTTTGTGGGTAATATTTTCCTCAACTCGTACGTCGAGGGAGACGGTCAATTTTTGAATGTTTGGACAACTGAGATGTACACTTCGCTGATCAACGCCCTGTTTCTCCGGTTATTGGACCTTGGACGCACCAAATCGGTATTTGGCGGCATCAATGATCCAGCAAAGCACAAATCAGGACGGGAGCCTTGGGAAATTCAAGTCCTGATACTGAAAGCACTAGTGCGCTTAGTTCCAGCTCAATGCGCCAACGTCGAGATCAAGAGAGAATACTACGAATCTCTGCTGACGCCGTTGCGAAGGACTTTGCTTGGTGATTCGGACCAGATCCGAGGCATTCTAGCCATGGAGCTGCTCATTGCAATTTTGAGTTCGACTCGAGCAGAAAATGTGAATACGGCAATATGCCGCTCATTCTTGGGAGAAAAGGGACTGAGTGTGGTTGGTGAGGCGCTTGATCGCATGCTCAACCCGACCTTCCAGAGTCTACTCAAGTTCAGTGATGCTGGCGTAACAAACTCTGCGCGTGTGCTCTTGTACCGCGTTACGGAGGTTCTATCGACACTGGCCAAACATCAAGATGGAATTCAAGCCATCAAACAGAACCCAACTCTAATCACATTGTTGCTGGACCTGTCATCAAAGCAGACAATCATGCTTTACTCCGAAGACGCTGCTGCAGTATGTCTTAGCTGCCTGACAAGCATGTGCCAGAGTGAAGAGCTTTGCAGAGTTGTTGTTGACGCTGGTGGTCTGCTGAATTTGATTGAAACGAGCACATTCTGTCCAGCTGAAGAGATCGCAGAAGTACCGGTATCAGCAGATGAAGAAGGCAACAGCAGCAGCAGCAGTGAAGGCCCAGTTGTGCTTCAGCGCAAACCAACTCGCTTTTTCAGCGCCGTGAAAAACGCTGCACTAGCTCTTCGGGCATGTTTGGATGCCAAGCCCAGCGACGACGCACCAACGTACCAAGTGCTGAAGCAGCTCTTGACGCCAAGCTTTGTTCGCGTAAGTGGTTGATCCTTTCGATGTGAGTCCGATTGAACTGAGTGACTTTACTGTGTTAATTTCCCCTATTAGATACTGCGCACATCGCCAGAAAAGTTCATTTCCAAGCTCCAATGCGCTGAAGACATCAACTCTGCGACCCTCATTTGGACAGATAGGTTCGGTATCTATTGATCGGAAGGAAAATCTGCAGGTACAATGCTGACTGTCTGTGTGGTTAGCATGCGCAAACGACTGCAGGACTGCTTGGCACTGGAACTGTCCAAGGTCAAGACGGCGGAGCAGGCCGATGTGTGGCCACGCTGGAATTTCGAGCACTTCGTGGCAGCTGATTCGTTCCGCTATCAGTACAGTGAGTTGTCTGAGGAGCTCATCTTGCACGATGTGTACCTCAACAACTTTGTGGCGGCCGACGAAGTGTACCTGGACGGTATCGACATGGCGTCCTTCTCAGAGGCGCTTCTGATCTCGATCCAGAGCAACGAGAACGTGCTGCGCATTCTCCAGCAGGTAAGGATGGGGTTTCTATGGACCACAGGGCGTTTATTTGGTGGCGACCAAGTGTTTCACTGGAAGGATTTGTTGTTCACGCCGTCTTTCTATTGTTCCATTGCCATTTGTAGCGCGGAGCCAGCGATCCAGGCAAGGAAGTGGCCGTAGGGGTCATGCGTCAGGCGCTTGACAAACTTGTGAGCGTACACCCGCAGCATAATCTCGAGGTGCGCCCGATCCCGACGCCCGTCATGGGCTCCCCGGCCGAGTCTTCGTCTTCGGATTCCTCCTCGGCCAGACCGTCTTCGTTGTCGTCATCGTCGTCCGCCGCCGCTATGGGCGCGGATACCGTCCAGATCCTGCGCAGCATGAGCTCCGAGAGTCTGAACCTGGACGATCTCATCGTTTAGATAGCGCGCCATGATCATCAAATGCCTTCTAATTTATATCCAATCATCCCCCTTGCCTTCTGTCAAGCTGTCTGTCCATGTGGCCGATTGAGTTTTCCATGGATTCTCTGGCGCCATGTGTGGGGCTAAAGGTAGGACCATCCGCTTCAATGGCACGATGACGGCGGTGGGATGGACGCTGGAAGCATCAGAGCGGCCTATCTTTAACCCACGCAGGCCTGGAAATAGAGCAAGCGCCTGAACATTAGTTAATCAGTTCAGGCCCCAAGGAAGAAGAAACAGCAGCCTGAGCGAGCGACCCTAAGCCGTGGGCCATTTCCCAACTCCACCCGCAACGGTCCCCAATCGCCTCTCTCTCAAGCCCATGGCCGCTGCTACGGACGCCTCGCTCTCGCTCGCGAGCGTCAACTTGCACATCGGCAACCTCGTGCCCAGCACGTCGTACGCCGACAAGAAGAATGAGCGGGTCTCGGGCCGTCGACTGTCGACCCACAGCAACCACCACCACGGGAATGACCTGACGTGGACGCAGACCCAGTTGCAGGACCGTATGCTCTGGATGCGCCAGTTCAAGGCCAACAAGAAGGGCGGCCTGGTATTCCTGGACCAGGACGCGCTCAAGAAGCAGCAGGGCGTGTTCAAGGACGTCATGATGCAGGTCGGCGCGCAGCTGCTCACAGGCAAGCTGGCCGTGCGGATCTCGCTGCCGATCCGCATCTTCGAGCCGCGTACCCTGCTGGAGCGTGTGGCCGACGGCTGGAACTACGCGCCGACGCTGCTGAAGAAGGCCGCGCTGTCCAGCGACCCGCTCGAACGCATGAAGCATGTGATCGCGTTCGTGGTGGGCGGCTGCCACTTTTGCGTGGGCCAGCTCAAGCCGTTCAACCCGATCCTGGGCGAGACGTACGAGGCCACGTACGCGGACGGCTCGCAGGTGTTCCTGGAGCACGTGGGCCACCACCCCGTGGCCTCGGCGTTCACACTCACGGGCCCCAAGGGGCTGTACCAGCTCTCGGGCGTCTACGAGTTCGAGTCGGTCACGAGCCGCAACTCCATCACCAACCACCAGGTTGGTACGACCAAGATCACGTTCCAGGACGGCCACACCATCACGTACACAGCGCCGCAGATCAAGGTAACGAACGCAAGCATTCTATCTATTGGGCTGGAGAGAGAGAGAGGGAGCTGACTCCATTGCTGATGAATGGCTGATACAGATGAGCGGGTTGCTATTCGGCGAGCGCGTGGTGGAGCTCGTGGGCACCGCCAAGTTCACGGACGCAACCAACCACCTCGTGGCCGACGTGAACTTCGAGGCCAACAATTCGCTGTTCATGAAGTCATCGGCCGAAGACATCAAGGGCCATATCTACCCAGCCAAGGTGAGTCACCGTCATCATGGCGGACACGGCGTTACTTCGCATCGCTGACCTTCCGCCTTGCAGAAATCGGCCAAGCACGCGCTCTCGACGATCCAGGGCTCGTGGCTGTCGCATCTGCAATTCGACAACAAAATGTGAGTGGTTGTATTACGCCTTTGGCTTGCGCGGACTAAACTCACGGGCGTCCTTCGTCTGCGTCATCAGCTATTGGCACGTGGAATCCGAGCCGGTTTTCGAGCACACGGCCGTGGCGAACCCGCTGCCGTCGGATTGTCGGTTCCGAGAGGACCTGATCGCCTTGAAGGTAATAATGACTCTAGCGTGCACGCACAGCCTATAGACAGCCAGCTGATAAGGATTGATGCCTCTCTTGTAGAATGGCGATCTGGCACTGGCCCAGTCCGAAAAGCTTCGCTTGGAAGAGCTCCAGCGAGAAGACAAGCGGCTGCGGGAAGAACACAACAACAAGGCTTGAGAGCCATCGCGCTCACTGTAGCCCATGTACCACAGACATTATTATGCAAGCGCCCTGTTTGGATGGAAGCCCATGAGCACCAGACGCACGCGGATGAAAAAAGAAGCTCTCTATAATGCGTTGTTTATTAGCTGAGATATCAAAGAGACGAGTATGGGAAAGACAACAAACATGCTTTTTTTCTGAGAGTCCGGTCGGCCTGGCTTCCTGCATTCCTTGGCGCGCTGACCGATCTCGCTTGGGGTTTCTCTTCAGGTCGTCATCGTCTGTGGACTTCCCCGCTACGGGGGACAGCCGTCGGATTGGTCTCCGTGCTTGTCGATGGACTCTTGGGGGGGCTTTTACTTCTGCTTCTTGATCTTCTTCTCGTCTTCCTCGGCCGCGTGCTGCTGCGCGAACTGCTCAATGCACGAGACGGCGAAGTAGCCGATGAATGCGACCATCACGAGCGAGCCCAGCTGCGAGATGATGCTCGAGGACGCCTCCTCGGCACCGGACTCGTGGCCCGCGCGCGCCGAGTGGAACTTCTCGCGGCATTCCAGCAGGAATTCGCTCACGCGCGCGTCCAGGCGCCAACTCGCGGGCGAGATCTTGGCGATAAACCCTTCGACCTGTTTCATGTGCGCGTCCGTGAAGATCGTGATGAAGAACGCGGACTGGAGGTTCACCTTGATGAGCGCCTTGCCGATCAGCGTCGCACCGAAGAAGGTCCAGAAGGGCATGAGGAAGTGGCCGCAGCAAATGCCACACAGATCGAAGGCCACGTTGGGCCAGGCCGACATGAGCAGCACGCCCCAGAAGCCGTGCTTTTCAAGGAAGCGGATCATCCAGTCCTTCATGCTGTTCAGGATGTTGTACTGCGACGACGACTCGGCGATCTCCTCGAACTCTTCGTTGCGCTGGCCGGCCAGCTTGGCCGCGCGGCTCAGCGCGTACGGCGGGATCTCGCCGGCGGCCGTACCGGCGCCCCAGAGCATGGCGGGCCAGAAGACCTTGCAGAAGATCGCGAAGAACGTGACCGAGCTCTCGGCTGGGATGTTCTGGCAGCCGGCCTCGAAGGCGCGGAACCACATGTGGCGGCGCGAATCAAAGTCCAGCGACTTGCACTCTTGCGCGCCCTGCACCACGAAGAAGATGTGCGGGAAGAGGAACAGGATGCCCGAGTGCATGCCCGTGCCCAGGCCGACCGACGACAGCACGCCGAGGCCGACCCACCAGACCACAAATTCGACCGTGGTGTTGAACTCGTCCAGGATGGCGTGGTGCTCGCCTTCCACGTTGCTCGCGCCCAGCCACAACAGCAGCATGGGCAGCGCCACGAACCGCGTGGCGTTGTGACGCGCCAGGTACAGCAGCAGCCATTTCGTGAAGCGCGCCAGCACGATGCTGAAATGGTACAGCACCTTGAACGGGTGTCGCAGCAGCGTGAGGTTCTTGCGCTCGCGACGCAGCGATTCGGCCAGTGCGGTCGTGGCCTCGTCGTCCTTGGGCTGGGTGGCCTTGGGCGTGGCGGGCTTGCTCTTGGTCGGCGCCATATCCAGCCGCGTTTCTTGCTTCTCCCTCGGGCGGCGGATGACGTTCTCCGGCGACCTCAGAACACGCGGTCACACGAGGAAAGCGGGTGCATTTCGACTAAGTACGAAGTGTGGTCCCGCCCCTTCGCACTTTGAAGAACCGGTACGCTACTACTTTTAGATCGTTTTTTGGTGTAGGGGCACCTTATTTTGGATGGACCAGTCCTAGTGCGCGCATTTTGGTTGAAGTTTCCCATGGAGGAACAGGACGAGGACTATGGCGACCGTGAGCTGCTGGAGCGAGCGAGACGGCTCTGCCTCGCAGCCACGCAGCTGAATCTACCAGTGATTAAGATGCCTCAGTGTACGTCTCCATGTGTGGTATATTGAGCACTCGCGGTTTCTGAACTCTTCGTATGACGAGCAGACGAGGATGAAGGGTCAAAGAAGGGCACACTGGAGCCTGCCAAGAAGCCGAGACAGCCTCAAAGCTCAGGCAAAAAGATTGCTACTAGACCATGCTCGGGAAAAGCGACAATCGAGAAGCTGCCAGAGCTGCAGTTGAGTGATGAACAACGGAAACTCCGAGAAACAGAGCGTGTGCGCCAAGCGCAGGAGCGCGCACGCGCGCGGGTGGCGCGATCGAATCAACACGAGCAGCTTGAAGCTGAACGAGAGCAAAACGCTGTAGAAGAGAAAGCCCGAGTTGCGGCGGAGAGGATAGCGGCGCAAGAGAAGCTCGCGGAAGAGAGTCGTGTGCGGGCTGAGGAGCGCATTCGGGCGAAACGCCAGATGATGCAGCTGACCTTGCAAGGAAAGAACGCTGATAAATCTACTGACCCGGAGAAGCGCTCAGTAGATGAGAAGAAGATGAAGATGTTCCGACGGACGACATACGAAAGGTTTGTATGAGCTGTTCATGTGATATGTTATTAAAAGGCTGACTCGTGACTGAAGGCTGCTAGCAATCGCATCTGAACACAACAAACTCCAAATAAGAGAAGAAGAGCAAGAGCAACCGCATCAATCCGAAGAAGACGAAAACCGAGATATGATACTGAAGCAAAGGCAGAAAAAACTTCGACAGGAGACAGCAGAGCGACTTCGACGTATGGAGATGCTTCATCATGAGCAACAACGGTAAGAACGATTTCGAAAATATTGTTTTTCGATCAAGTTCATGATATATCTCACAAATGAATATTAGACAAGACCAAGAGAATGTTGAAAAAGGATTGCAGCAATTCAAAAGCAGACAGCGGGATCTGGATCGAGTGGCTAAGGGTTTTGCACCCGCAAAACGTGAACGTTTTTCTTGTGAACAGGACGCGAAGAAGGTAAGTCAAATATCGCTATGGATACATTGAATCAATTGTAATATGCACGTACCGCGCAGGATGCACGTCATTATGCACCAGATAATAAAGCCGACGCACAGCAAAAAGCGCTCGAAGCAAACGAAGCGGATATTGTGCGTGAAATAGAAGAGACTTTCGAGGAAGCGAGCAATCTGAGTGAAGTCAATGATATGCAAACCGAAAATCAGGATCAGGACATAAATCCTTTGGCTGATTTTTCGCAGCACCAGTCTAACCCCTGCGACGTCGAACAGCCAGACCTCCCAACACTCTCTATCAATTACGAACACGACAATCATAAGCAACCTCAGTCATCAGGATTAAAAAATCAGCGACGAAAGGTGCCATCGTGGAAACTGCCTCCTGTGCCAATATTGCCAAAGGAATGCTATTCGACGAAAGCTCTCTTATCGGTCAGTTGTTGCATTCAAGTGTTTTGGTAAGTATCATTGACTTATCTTGAATTTATTTTTCAGACAACATCACACCAGCGTACTTCATCGCCAACGACATCAGATTCGTACAGCAACAAATTTACATTGCGTAAAATCAATGCATCGTAGCAAGAAACCAACTGAACCGAGCGGAAAACCGTTGTGCATTGTATTCAACGACATGAAGGCTATTGTTTTGTGCAGATGAACTCGTGTTGTGATTAACGAAGTATCGCATGGGTTGGCATTTTGCTCTCGACTTATAAAGTGGGCAGTATTACATCGTACGTGACAACTCAAAATAGGACCTTAGCTTTCCACATTATTTGAAATGGAAATGAAGGAATAGGTCGGTGCCTTCGTGTATTTATTCTAATCAAATTGTGGTCATCATCTTGTTCCGCTGAGTCTGCGTTTCGATTTCAAGTTGGGCTTGCTTTGTCTTAGAGCTGATCCCCGTGCGATAATTGCGGTCCAGAAAGCTTTTCTGCTGGTTTTTCTGGATCATTTGCTTCTCGTAGAACTGCTGCTTGGGCGTTTTCTTGACCATGTGGCTATTGGTTTCTTGTTGGATCACGCGGCTCAGAATCTTTTCTTTCTTCTCCGCTTGAGCACGAGACGCATCCGTCATCCGAGTGATAAAGTCCGAGCCAACGTCGCCCCAAGCCTGCAGGACTCGGAACTCCACACCGCAACTCTGGCAGCGCTTTTTCTTATCGCGATATTCCGAGTACGACTGCGGCACCAGGCACTTGGGACAGCATTTCTTATCCTAATGATTTGGAGCAACAACTCGGTATGAGCTCTTTTGCCCCATCAATGACCCTAACACGTGCTCACTTACGAGTCTTGCGTTGTAGTCGTTTTCTCCTCGGGTCACTTCCAATTTCTAAAGGTGATTTGCAGGATTCATATCAGCAAGAGCCAAGTGCCCAACCATCAGTCCAAAGCGTCGTACCTTTTGTTTGCTCTTTTCGGCTGCCTCCATCCTACCAATGAAGTCGTTTGTCTTGGAGTCAAACTCAGCGTCATCATCTGCTGCGGGTTTGCCGCCACCTTTCCTCTTTGGCTGGAAACGACAGTGGCGCTCGTCTTCGTCGGTCGCAAATTTTCGCGCCACCGTCGGCTTTGCTGGCTCTGAAAGGGCCTGAATACGCTTCTGCAACACGCACGAACGACATTTCAATAAGAGCGCGACGGAGTACAGCAAACTCAGAATTAAAGAGACTCACTGCGATTGTGGCTTCGCAGAATGGGCCACATCAAATCAGTTCGTGAGTGCGTTGTCAGCATGGATAGTTGTAGACACATACACCGCCGTACCTGGTGCTGATGCGACTGCCTGCTGCTTCATCCGTTCTAGTGCGTCCGTGGATTTAACGCTTTGAATCAGTTTGTTCTCGTAGATCACTGGTTTCTTGATGCCGAGCAGAGCGGCTACGTTGGTGTTATTGGCATTGCTCGCTCCATTCGTGCGTCGTGAGATCGTTTTGATTCCATCTTTGCTGGCCGATGACGGCGACCGCGATTTTAGAGACGCGCGAGAGTTGAGGGATGATGCCGACCCACCAGTATCTCGATTTGCAGTCGCCGCAGTTGGGACCTGGATGGTAGCAGGACTTTGGACGGGCTGGATGAACATTCCTTCGGCCTGCTGCATCGTCTGAACCTTCGCGAACATTTCGGCGAGCTCTTCACTGTCGTTC
>JAADVF010000443.1:0-23897 GCA_023334555.1 Elongisporangium undulatum
AACGCCCCATGGGCTTAAAATGGACTGGATTCTATAGATAGACGCCTGATGACGCAACGACCGGAATCTTGAAGATCTGCCTTCGCGCGCTCTGATTGGTTCGAGACCTGATGCTTGGAGGGTTCAACAGCCAATCAGCGTGTCTGAAGGTTGCCTGCGAAGCCATGACCCATTACCTGACCAGCCAGCGCAATGGCTATGGCCATGATGGCTGGGCAGACTGAGTGGCTAGCGCTCAGTTCCATCCAGTCGCCATGGACCACAGAGCGGAGCAATCGCCTCTGCTGCAAGTCAAGCACCGTATCAAAGCGCCAGCCAATGCACGATGCGGATCGAGGCTCGTCCGGAGCGCTGTCGTGGCGTCCATCGCGCTCTTCCTGTTGGCGCAGACGCTGTATCTCGTACCCTCCGTGCAGCTGGGTCTGCTCAACGTCTTCGTCTCGTGGTGGGGAGAAGGCCACTACGAAATGGCGCGGTCCACGTTCCTGCTGCTCGGCTGCGCGGTGCCGCTCTATCTCTGCACGCTGGTACTCGAATGGCTGCGCTATCACAACCTCGAACGCCTGGCAGCCATGCACATGCTGCCGATCGCCATGCTCCTGCGACGCAAGCCCCCCTCCATTGGGGGAGGAGTCTCGAACTTCAGCTACGGTGAATGGCTATTCATGGCGGTCTTCCTGGGCGGCAATGTCGTGCTGTTCGTCTGTGGCTGGGTCTTCGAGCGTATTTTCCTGCCGCTGCCCGGCAAGCCCTACGATTTCGACCTCGTGCTGCAGTTGTTCGGCATCGTGTTGGGCTACAGCTGTGTGTACAACATGGCGTTCCTGCTTTTGCCAGCCACACGGCACTGCGTCTGGATGGAAGCGCTCGGCATTTCGTACGCCAACGGCATGAAGTACCATCGCTGGCTCGGCGTTCTCTCACTCGTCACAGGCATCGGCCACGCACTGCCGTTCTACTGGTGGTGGGCTCGCCAAGGAACGCTGCTGGCCAATTCCATGCCGTGTTTCGACTGCAAGATGGACTACTTGTCGCGCGGCTATCCCGTCTGGTTCAACGTGTTTGGCGAGATCTCTCTGCTGTTCATGATCCTGGTGGCGGCCACGTCGCTGCCCTGGATCCGGCGCCGGATGTACGAGACGTTCTACTATACGCATCAGCTCTTCGTGCTCTGCGTGGTCTTCGCAGTGCTGCATTGGGTCACCATCATCTGGTGGCTGCTACCGACACTCGTGGTCTACCTCATCAGCCGCTCGATCTCCAGCGCCAACGCGTTGTCACCTGTGCCGGTGCAGTCTTGTGTGCGGATCTCAGACGACATTGTGAAGATCGTGATCACCAGATCGACGCAGCGCGGCGGTCAGTTCAGCATCGGCCAGTTCGTGTATCTCAACGTGCCTTCGGTCTCCAGACTGCAGTGGCATGCCTTTACTATCGCGTCTTCGCCTCGAACGAGCGCCACGACGCTGACGATCCTCATCAAGGCGCTTGGAGAATGGACAGACGATCTCATGGAGCACGTGGCGCAATGTGAGCAGCAGCAGATCCAGCCGATGGTGTACATGGACGGCTACTACGGCTCGTCATTGGACGTCTACTATGAGTACTCGACCGTGGTCCTGATCGGCGGAGGGATCGGCGCGACACCGTTGTTCGCTATCCTTGAAGATCTGGTCGCTCGCCTGTCGTCTCCAGGCGGAGCTTCGATCACTAAACAGCGAATGATCTGCATCTTCTCGTTCAGAGAGTTATCGCTTCTAGAAGAGATCCATCCTCTGCTGCTGCAGCTGCGAGCGCTGGATCCCCACAGTGAGTACTTCACCTGGCGCATTTGGCTGACGCGATCGCCAAGCGAAGAGCTACTGGATCAAGTACACCCCTGCTATCATGCTGTGCGTACCTCAGTCAAAGCTGAGTGCTCGATAGCGAAGCCTTTCGCGGAGCCGCTGAGCTCTAGCGGGTACCGAGTCGTCCTGTACGGCATCATGTTCTTCCTCACGACCGGATTGATCATGTGGCTCGAGTTCGGCGGCGGCAAGATCATGAAAAATGGGACGGACACTAGGTGGTGGCCGCTGCAGAACACGGTTGAGATCACGTCGGTCTTCGTCCTTTGCATCGGCATCGCGTATCTGTTCATCATCATGGAGAAATGGGCCAAGCGGTGTGAGGTTCCAGATCATGCTGTGGAGCCATTCGAGCTGCAGTGTACGACCCAGGGACACGCAGAAGCAGCTGATACCGCAAACTGCTCCAGCAAGAGCCACTGCTACCGCCCGCTGATTCTGGAGCATGATGTAGCTCTCGGTCAGCGCCCAAACATGGCTCTTGAGATGCACTTTGTGGACACTGTCCACCGATCGCTTGTCCATGAAGGCATCACAACCAGAAGCAGCGTCATTGGTGTGTTCATCTCTGGCCCTGAGGCACTGAAACGTGCGACGGAGCAAGCCATTGCGGAGCTGGGCGCGCACCGCTTTGATATTCACGACGAAGAGTTTGAGCTCTGATTCTCGTACAGGGTGTAGCCATATATCGAAAGTACCGTGATTCCTTCTAAATCGAATTAGAATACTATTCAGTACAGTAGATCCTGCATATTGGAGCGGTTTCCTGTGACATGCGTTACACCATGACTCCGACGCGTCATAAGTCGCATTGGCTTTGCAGCAGCACGTCAGAGCGGCAGAGCTACGGTCCTACAGGCACAATCATCATGGGCCGGATCCGCAGGCCACTCCCCTCTCTGCTGCCAGAGGCGGCGCGCGCAGCCGCATGGAAGGACTCGGATCGGCTGGCTCAATTCATCGCCAATGTCGTGGGCGGCGTGCTGGTCGTGCTCTTCGTCGGCTCCTACAGCATCACTTTCATAATCGCGTGGCTGGGTGAGGCGTCCTCGCTGCGCTTGTCCTTGCAGCAGAGCATGGAGCTCATGGCTGCGCGCATGGTACCCGAGCTCTGCTGGATGCGCGAGAATGCTCTGGCCGAGTGCATGGAGATCGCGCTGCGGCTCAGCGCCTACATCACGGGCGACCTTTCCGACCCGAGCGTGCTCTCGCAGGCGCTGGCGGCCGGCGCGACGCTGGGCCTGGGCGTCACCATGCTGCGCAAGTACAAGAAGATCGGCTGGTTTCTAGCGCTGCAGATTGTCGTGATCGTCCAGTGGTTCGTGGCGCTGTACCAGATGATGCGCATCGCGCTGTCCGTGACCGCGTACTTCTCTGTTAAAGCCATCAAGCTGTTGCTGTCGCTGGGCAAGCGGATTTACATCCGCGTGTTCGGCGTGACTGACAAGCACGCCGAGGCGCTCAAACAGCTCATGAAGACCACGCGGTCGTACACCGAGTGGATCAACATGGCCAAGTACCTCGATACGCTGGAGCACAAGCAGGACTGGAAGGCCACGGTCCGGGAAGAAGACCTGGAGCACTGCGACTTCCGCCAGCTGGAGCGCAACATGAGCAGCCTCAAGCAAGCCATCGAGCGCAAGAACGTGGCCGAGCTCAAGTATATTGTCGCGGCTAGCGTGATGCGCAACAAGCTGGGCATCGACTCGCCCATGCTGCACCTGGAGTGCCACTCTGGTACGAAGGACATCATCGAGCAGTACAATGCGCTTGCGATCCAAGCGCTCGAGCTCTTGTGCGATGCCGACCCGAAGGAGTTCCCAGCGGAAGAGAAGGCACTGCTCTTCAAGCGAATGAAGCAGTCTTTTGGGTCGTCAGCACTCTGTCTGAGTGGCGGCGGCTCTATCGCCATGTACCACATGGGCGTGATCAAGGCCTTGCTGGAGGCTGATTTACTGCCCAACGTCGTCTCTGGTTCCTCCGGCGGCGCCATCGCGGCCGCAATGCTAGCCTGCAAGACCAACAACGAGCTCCTGAACGAGATCATTCACAACAAGATCTCGACGCAGTACATCCCTTTCGGCATCCGCTGGTTCCCTCCGCTGATCGACCAACTCGTGCACTGCGTCAAGACGGGCTTCCTGGTCGAGTGTTCCATGTTCGAGCGCACAACGCAGCATTACTATGGTGAGCCCATGAACTCCCAGCACAAGATGATGCACTACACGTTCCAGGATGCGTTCCTCAAAACCGGCCGCCACGTGTGCATCACGGTCTCTGCCTCGGGCATTTCTGGCCACAAGGGCCCCAAGAAGCTGCTGCTGAGCCACGTGACCTCCCCACACGTGCTGCTCTGGAGCGCCGTCGCGGTCTCATGCTCGCTGCCCGGCATCATGAAGGGCAAGCAGCTCATGGCGCGCGATTTCCAGGGCAACGTCGTGCCGTACGTGTCGCTGGGCAAGGAGTGGGTGGATGGTAGCATCCAGCACGATCTGCCCATGGAGACCATGGCTAGCTGCTTCAACGTGACCAACTTCATCGTGTCGCAGGTGAACCCACATGTCGTGCCGTTCGTGAGCGACGACGTGGACTCGCCCAAGTTCCGCCACAGCTTATTCCACACGCTCGAGAGCGTGATCGCCGCCGACGTGCGCCATCGCCTGCGCATGCTGGCCTTCCTGGGCCTGTTCCCCAAGATCTACGGCCACCAGTTCAGCGGCTTTTTCAAACAGAACTTCTCCGGCAACGTGACGCTGATCCCGGACTTCATATTCCTGGAGTCCATCGGCATCAAGGCGATCCTGAACCCGACCGTGAAGGACATGGATCGGTACATCGAGGGCGGCCAGCGCGCGGTCTGGCCCAAATTGGCCTACATCCGCCACCTGTGCGAGGTCGAAAAGTGCCTGGATCAGAGCCTCGCCAAGCTGCTGGGCCATCACAGCGCTCCTTACGCCAACTGGCTGCGCCCAGAGAGCACGGACGCCGTGCAGACGCCGCTCACAGTGGCTTAGAGATAGAAGAAAGAATACATGAACCCATCTGTGAATCAGCAGATGCCAAAGTTCAGAATGAGCTCTTGGGTTGTGATTGGCTGAAATCGATTTCGAGAGCCAGATCATTGGCTATAATTCAGAAACGTAGCCATCCCATGACGTCAGCACTGGCAGACTTGAAAGACTTCAGGATATGCATTTAATTCTGCCGTAATTACACAATGCCAAAGTAGCTGGTGAGCATGAGCATAATCCAGAGGTAGCTGATGGGCACGCCCATGATCCAGAGCAGGAAGAGCAGCAGCAGCAGATTGCCGCCGCCGATGCGCAGTCGACTGTTGGGTTCCTGTGGTGCTGCGTTGCCGGCTGCTTGGGGCATTCCGCCACTATCGTATGCATATCCACAGAGTCAGTATCATCATCAACTGCACCACCAGATTCCTCCGTTATGGTCTTACCGCTGGTGCTGGCCTCGGTGGTGCATGCGCATGCCTGGGGCATTGCCGAAGGTCGTGAACGTGAAGCCAGGGCCGAACTGTGATACATGTACCCGCGTGCCGCCGCCGCCAAAGTGCTGACCCATGGGGCCGCCGCCGCCGCGCATGCCGTCCTGGAAGAACATCGAGAACGGGTCCTGGCCACCGAAAAAGGTGCGGAAGATCTCTTCGGCGTCTGCGCCGTGGAAGTTTTGCATGCCGCCAGGGCCGCCGCCACCGCCAGGTGCTCCATTGCCCACGCCGGCCTTGCCGAAGCGGTCGTACTGCCGCCGCTTGCCTTCGTCCGAGAGTACCGAATACGCCTGTGGTCGCGACCGCATCAAACAGTCAGCGATCGTTCGCAGGCCAGACGTTATAATGGCAGTAGCACAGTACAATCCACGCACCTCTCCGATCTCCTTGAACTTGACCTCTGCGGCGTCCTTGTTGTCCAGGTTCTTGTCTACCCAGAGCAGCCAGCAGTTAGTCCGCTGCGGTCACGCGCGCTCAGCTCCGGTTTGAGGCCTCAGAAGACCGCGAATAGCGCACGGAATGTACCTGGATGATACCGCACGGCCATCTTTCTGTACGCGCGCTTGATTTCCTCGTCCGTCGCGGTCTTCGCCACATTGAGCGTCTCATAGTAGCACACGTCGACCATGGTCGCCTCCTTCTCCGCAGAACCCACCACGTGGGAGGTCCGGTCAGCTCCCAGTGCTACCTTCGCGCAACACGCAAAACCACCCCTTCTCGGATTGCATACTACTTTTGTAATTTTCCCTCAAACTAAAATGAAACACCCTGGCAGTGTTCCATCTCACTTATCTCAGTACTCGCAATGCTTAGTGAACCACCAAATGGGTACACTTTTTCAGTACATCGAGTTAGCTCACCTAATTATATCGGAAGCCCATGCCAATTCGGGCAGCGCCCAGCGCATCATTCGCGAGAGATGTCGGTCCCCGCCTCGGCCGCGGTGCTGGGTCCCATGCCGTTCGCCACGCGCGGGTCGGCGCAGGTGGTGCCGCGCCGGTCGTTCCTCAACTCGCGCGTGGTGCTACAGCAGCATCGCTTCTGGGGCGTCTTCGTGGATGACGTCGTGGAACAGCGCTTCCAGGCGTACTACCGGGACGAGAAACAGGCCGTGTTGCCGTGGTACATGGTCTACCTCGTCCTGGCCGCCAGCGCGTACTGCGCGTACGCCTGCGTCGGCATCTCCGTCACGATCACAGCCGAGGAGCCGTTGGTGTTCCCAGATCTCAGCACTAGCAGCCATGACGTCAGCGGCAGCGACGGCATGCTTGGCTACTTCGAGCGAGACGTGGGTTGGTTGGACACCAGCATTTTCCTGTTCCTCACACTCATGAGCTACATCGCGGCGCTGGCCTGCGCGTTCTATCTGTCCAGGTACCAGGGCGGCTACCGTCCCCGGCGCTTCCGCGTAGACCAGGTCCAGCTCTTCCTCGTGCTCTACTGCCAGTTCGTCTCGATCCCTGTCATTCTCGTAACGATTTACGGCATCCAGGTGCACGCCGCCTTCATGCGCCATAGCATGTGGGCGGACGACGCCAAGCTCACGGCGCTGCTCAGCGTGCAATACATCGACGGACTCTACTTCTTCCTGCTTGTGGCACTCAGCGTGGCGATCTGCCTGCTGCGACTGCAGTTCTTCAGCTTCCTCATCGTCGCGATCGAGTACGTCGTCATCACGACCGCGGTCACAGGCCAGTACTTCGCGGTCGTGCCCTGGCGCTGGGCCGTCTGGGCCGTGTTCGTCTCGCTGCTGGCGGCGCTCTCGCATGGCGCGTGGATGTGCGAGCGCAGCAGCCGCAAGGACTTCCAGAGCTCGGCCTGTCTGGTGCACGAGAACCGGCGGCTGAGCAACCAGAACATCGAGATGAAGGAGGAGCTCTCGGGCAAGCTGCAGTACCAGCTCCACTACGAGATGGGCGACATCCTGCGCATTCTGTGCCAGATCAAGCTCAAGATGACCCAGGCCGAGAAGCGCGACATCGACAAGATCATCACGGCGCTGGTGACGAACGAGGACCTGTTCGAGGTGAGCCTGGACCCGTCCACAGCCGAGCACGAGGACGAAGTGCAGGGCTGGCTGCACATGATGGCCTTCCGTGCGCCGGCGTCGCAGCAGTACAGGTCCACGTCCTCGCGGCTCGCGGCCGCGCACCGAGCGAGCCCATCGCAGCCGCACGCCATGTACGCGCACTCGCGCCGCCTGAGTCGCAGTATCCAGTCCGAAGCTCGCTGCGCACGGGACTACATCCAGGCCCTGACCGTGACCCAGGTCGTGGACGAGCAGGAGACGTTCGCGCGCTGGCTGTTCGACTCGCTGCGCAACAACTTCTTCGTGGACATGTTCTACATCGACCAGCAGTGCACGGCGCCGCTGCAGGCCGTGCTGGTGGCGTGCGTGGAGCTCAACGACTTTGTCTCGATCCTGTCGCTCGACGTCAACAAGCTCACGGACTTTGCGGCCGCCATCGAGAACCACTACTTCAAGCGAAATCCGTACCACAACGCGCTGTACGTAGTGTACTGCTGCTTGGCTGTGCTGCTCTCGTGAAGGCTGACCATGCTCTCTTGTAGCCATGCGGCGGCTGTGGTGGCCGACATCAACTTCTACCTGCGGCGGATCAATCTGGACGTGGACGACACGACGTTCTTCGTGGGCCTGATCGCCGCGGCCGCGCACGACATGAGCCACCCGGGCGTGTCCAACGGCTTCCTCATCGCCACCAAGTCCAAACTCGCAATCACCTACAGCGACGACTCGATCCTCGAGCGCATGCACATCGCCGAGCTGTACCGCATCCTGTCGCACGACAAGTTCGACATCTTCGGCCATCTGTCCAACGTCACGCGGACGCAGACCCGCAAGCTGCTGATCCAGATGGTCCTGGCCACGGATCTCTCGCGCCACTTTGCGCACGTGACCAAGCTCAAGAGCCGCAAGTTCGCCGTGGCCGACGAGGCGCGCGGGCTCGAGGTCTCGCTGATCATGGAGACCGTGCTCATGCTCTCGGACCTGGGCCACACGGCCAAGCCGTTCGAGTACCACCAGCGCTGGGCGCGGCTGATCTCCGAGGAGTTCTACCGCCAGGGTGACGCCGAGCTGCGGCAGAACCTGCCGGTGTCGCCGCTCTGCGACCGGCTGCAGGCCAATCTGCCCAAAAGCCAGGTCACGTTCCTCACGCTGCTGGCAGGACCGCTGTTCGAGACCGCAGGCCAGGCGTTCGCCATCGACGAGTTCGAGGACGTGCGCAGCGACCTGCAGGCCAACATCCGCATGTGGCAGAGCCTGATCGGCCGCACCGCGAGCGAGCAGACGGCCGCGATCGCCGCTGCCGCCGCAGCAGCTACAAACGTCGTCGATGCGGAGGCCACGCGGCCAGTCGAAGTCACTCGGACGCCCGTAGAAGAGCTTTAACTACACCTTGTGCAGCAATGGAGGCGTATATTTAAACCAATAGATAGCGTGGCTCAGAGCACCACGCGCTCGCCGTACTCGGTGTAGTAGTTGGGCACGGCCACCGAGCTCTTGGCGGCGTCGTTCGGGTCCAGCCAGATGCGGCACTTCTCGTACGGCGGCGCGTACAGGTGCATGGTGATGGCGTCCACGTCCTCGCGTGGGTTGCCCACCTTGTGCAGCCCGAGCGAGTCGTCCATGTAGGTCACGCCGGACGTGAGCACGATGTTGGACGTCTCCAGCAGCTTGCCTTGCCTCTCCACGTAGCGCACCTCGTTCACGTGGCCCTGCACGTGCTTGACCCAGCAGCCGTCGGTCGGATGGTCGTGGATCGGGCTGTACTTGCCCTTGTTCCAGCACAGCAGCATGAGCGCGTAGGTCTCGTGGTCGGTCGAGATGAGGTTGCGCGTGTAGTTGCGCGACGGATCGAAGTGCACGAACGGCCGCAGCTCCTCCATGTCCACTTCAAAGCCCCTAGAGATCACACAGACGCATGCAGTTATTAGCTCTTGAGAGGGCGCAGCCCAGAGACGGCGGCGGGTCGTCGTACGTGAGCAGCTCCTGGATCGCCGTCTTGCTCTTGAGCGGCAGCAGGGGGTCGATCTGCAGCTGGCGCTCGAGGCAGTCCACCAGAGCGGCCAGGTCCTTGGGCTGGGCGACGTACTGCATGAGAGAGAGTTCTTCTTCGTGAGGCGAATTGCGATGTGGCTCTGGAGGAGCGTCCGGAGCCGCAGGAGAAGCGAACACAGTACACCAATCACTGCGGTCGCAACGCAACCCTTGCCACCTTTTGCCCATCTGCATCCCTTGGTTTAACAAATCTGTGTTCTTCAAGAGGAAGATAAGTGGACCACTACGAGCATTGTGTTGCCCGGGTTTAAGAACATTGCAGTGGGTTTCGCATCGCTTCGAGCACATAAAGCGATAGGGGACGAATCTGGATCTGCCAATCAGATTGCGGGATTGGTGGCCCACGTCGCCGGATTCCGCCGTTGGGAGGGGGCACTAATTCCGCCGTTGGAGAGATGACACACTGCACGTCATGGCCGTTGCAGTTGTGGACAAAAGCGGAGTAAATAACTCGATCCCATTATTCTTCTGCTGAGAAGCTCGGCCGTCCACGATGGACATTCCAGACGGCGGAAGCACCAAGATGGGGAAGCCGCGGTCGGCACAGCTCGATCGGGACATGATCCAGCCGCAGACATAGAGAGAAAGGTGGAGGGACGATGCCGTGCGCATGGCTGTGCTGGGATCTCTCTGTGTAGATAGCATCGCATGGATATCCCCAAAGCGCCGCATTGCAAGGACGATTCATTGGCCTCGGCCTTGTAGCGCCATGTTCCACTTCAGGCTCTCAACCTACGATACCGTGTATGTCGCACCCAATGAGATACCATAAATCCAGAGGAAGGAGGATACAAATCAGCTATGAGACTGGGAACTGAACGCACAAGTGATTCCTCCTCATGCCGGACGCTCGGATCCCCACGAAGCTGGCCGTTCTGGTGGACTCCATCGAGCAGCAGCTGCAGCGCGAACCGGAAATATCGCTCAAGAGCAAGACCGTGATCCACGATTTGCTAGCGTACGTCTGGGTAGCGAACCAAATGCCTCACGAGGAGAGCTGATCTCTCACTGTTTATGTGGCTCTCAGCGACTTTGAAGTGGACATGAAGGAGCTGCAACACTTCATACACACCGATCCGTCTCGCTATTACACTCTCATCTCGACCGACAACGAGACGTACTCGCTGCTGCTGCTCTGCTGGAATCGAGGTCAGTACAGTCCAATCCACGATCACACGGACACCGGCTGCTGGGTCAAGCACATCCAGGGCCACGTGCACGAGGTGCGCTACGAGGAGAGAGCTGGTCGCATGGTCGAGACGTCCAGCGTCGTCCACACGTCCGGCGTGAGCTACATGGAAGACGCGCTGGGGTTCCACAAGGTGGGGAACCCACGCGATGATGTGGACGCCATCACGATGCATCTCTACTCGCCCCCGTACCGCAAGTGCCATCTCTGATTGGACCCGGATGACGCCGCCAAGTTCTCCGAGGCCGTGCCCAGCTTCTACACTGAGTACGGCGAGCGCACTGAGCGCGTGAACTGCGTTCCCACCCGCTGCTGCTGCATTCAGCAGCAAGCTTTATAACTAAATGAACTCACGTTGATGTCAAGCACGTCGTTTGGATTGGTATTGCGCAGCTATCTAGGCCAGGTTCACAGGCGTGTGCACGACTACAAAGGAAGCAGCGCGGGGCAGCTTCTTCGCCGGCCAGGCGAGCGAGACGCCGACAGTCGTGAGGATTGGGATGAGCAGCGTCAGCACGAACGTGATCATGCTGTTCTGCGAGTAGAGCCCCTCCGGCAGACCGAACCACTTGAACCCGTCAACGAACGAGCCGCCCACGGACCAGCCGATCGCGAAGATCGTGAGCAGCCCAGACACGCAGCCAGCGATGGCGCCAGCTGCCGTGGCCTTCTTCCAGAGGCCCAGCAGCATGGGCCCGACCGTGGCCGTGCACAGCAGATCGGCGATGAGAAAGAGCGTGATGATGTTGATCCGCTTGAGGGCGATGAACACGGCCGGGATGTTGAGCAGAGCGCACACCAGCCGCGCGCGGTTGAGCGAGATGGCTGGGAAGTTGGTCACGAGCTCGGCCGCGATGCCGATCTGGATCGTGTCTGCACACGAGCTGGCCAGCGCGGCCACGACCACGCCGATGAGGATCTGCCAGCCGCGGCCCATGTTGAGCAGGATGGCGAAGAAGTACGTGCCATCCGGGTACGCAAGGAACGAGACCATGCCCGAGAGCGCGAGCGAGACCGTGAACGGAATGACCATGCAGCAGGCAATCACGCAGCCCCTGCGCAACGTGGCGTCGTCCACGGCCGAGTACACGCGCTGCCAAAAGCCCGTGAAGAACATGTTGGCGCTAACCACGGCGATGCACAGCGTCACGAGCGTCTCGAAGCCGCTGACAGTGAAAGCGGCCACGTTAGTCTCGGTCCACGCGCCCGCAGGGACCTCAACCATGAAGGCCATGGCGATGCACACGATGAGCACGAGCGAGAGCACGCCGGCGCCCTGCCACACGTCGGTCGCGAGACTCGCGCGCAGGCCGCCGATGAGCAGGTAGATGTTGGTCATGACGACCACGGCCAGGATCGCGATGACTGGGTGCGCATCGGGCGAGAGAATGACGGCCAGATCGCCCACGCACGTGAGCTCGGACACAAGCGAGATGAACTGGTAGAAGACGGCGTTGAGCGCCACGTAGTACTGCATGACTCGGCCAAAGCGCTACAAGTATAACAACAAGCTCAGGTCAGCTTGTGCTACGGAGCAGAGCCCAGCGGCTGATCGTACGCTGGCGATGAACTCTGTGAAGCTGACGCCGTTGCCCAAGGCCGAGCGCAAATAAGGGCCCACAACCTGCAGCAAGAAGCGTCAATATTAGCTACATGTCCCAAGAGAGAGAGGAAGCTCTGGAGCATACCCCGAGACCGAGCACGGCCAGCACGTTCGAGAGCGTATACCCAATGACGCCCCAGGATCCAGCAAGGACGCCGATCTCCGGGTACGAAAAGAGCGTCCAAGAGCCCATGCCTGAGGCGAAGAAGCACCAGCCGAGCCGGAGCGACGTCTGCGTGTTGGTGGCGCTGTGGTACAACAGAGTCCCTCAGTGAGTCGTCAAGCCGCCTGCTGCCTTCCTCCAGTTAGTACGTGGACCCAACCAACCTGACAAAGTTCTTGGTCGAGTGCACGTCCATCTTGCGGCTCACGATGATGGCGTAGGCCGCCACGGCCACGAGCGTGGCGCTCAGCACAATGTACGTGACAGCAGTGGCTAGCATGCCTGCCAAATGCGAAATGGCGTGTTCAATGCGACCGTTTGTCACGAGCCAGTGATTGCTTGGAGTAGGGGATCCAGAACCTCCAATCACTTTGATTACCACTGTGGGGATCTTCCAATTTGGGCAGCCCAGCGACATGAAGAAGATCGCGATCATAATCACCGTGTTTGGACGTTTCTGGTGCCAGAATCAATCTGATTACAGCGCACTGGTGAAATCGGATCACACTGAAACCATGAATTATACCCAATTATATCCGTTTTCATATCTATTTTGGCCAATCAAATTCCTTTCTAGACTTGTAGCATGCAAAATGGCTTCAGTTCTGTCTCTGAGCTGCAGGGGCCCGCAACTTGGCGAGGCTCCGGTCCAGACACTTCTCGACCTCGCAGAGGTGGCGGATGTAGGCCAATTTGGGCCAGACCGCGCGCTGGCCGCCGGCGATGTACCGGTCCATGTCCTCCACGGTCGGGTTCAGGATCATCTTGGCGGCGATGGTCTCCAGGAACACAAAGTCCGGCAGCAGCGTCACGTCGCCGAAGTAGTTCTGGGTCACGAAGTTGAAGTGCTGGCCGTTGACCTTGGGGAACACGCCCAAGAGCTCCAGCAGGTGGAAGCGATGGCGCACGTCAGCCGCGAACACACTCTCGAGCGTGTGGAACCGACTGTGCTTAAACTTGGGCGAGTCGACTTCGTCGCTCACGAACGGGGCGTGGAGTGGATTCATCTGTGACACGATGAAGTTGGTCACGTTGAAGGATTTGGACATGAGCTCCATCGGCATGTCGTTCTGGATGGTGCCATCCACCCAATCCTTGCCCGAGGACACGTACGGCACGACGTTACCCTCGTGGTCGCGCGCCATGAGCTGCTTCGGCTTCATGAACGTGGGTAGCGAGCACGAGACCGCCACGGCGCTCCAGAGCAGCACATGCGGAGCCGTAACGTGGCTCAGCAGCAGCTTCTTGGGGCCCTTGTGGCTAGAAATGTCCGAGGCCGTGACTGGGATGCACACATGGCGGCCGGTCTTGAGGAACGCGTCCTGGAACGTGTAGTGCATGACCTTGTGCTCCGCGTCCATGGGCTCGCCGTAGTAGTGCTTTGTGGTGCGCTCAAATGCAGAGCAGTCGACCAGGAAGCCCGTCTTGACGCAATGCTTGAGCTGGTCCATCAGCGGAGGGAACCAGTTGATGCCTAAGTTGGGCATGTACTGCGTCGAGATCTTGTTGTGGATGATCTCGTTCAGGAGCTCGTTGTTGGTCTTGCAGGCTAGCATAGCGGCCGCGATGGCGCCGCCGGAGGAGCCAGAGATGATGTTGGGCAGCAAATCAGCCTCCAGCAAGGCTTTGATCGCGCCCAAGTGATACATAGTGACGGCGCCACCGCCACCCAAACAGAGCGCTGACGACCCGAAGGACTGCTTCATGCGCTTGAACAGCAGCGCCTTCTCTTCCGCTGGGAATTGCTTTGGATCGGCATCGCACAATAGCTCGAGCGCTTGGATGATGAGCGCATTGTACTGGGTAATGACGTCTTTTGTACCTGAGCGGCACTCCAGGTGCAGCATGGGCGAGTCGATACCCAGCTTGTTGCGTGACGCACTGGCAGCGACAATGTACTTGAGCTCGGCCACGTTCTTGCGCTCAATGGCTTGCTTGAGGCTGCTCATGTTGCGCTCCAGCTGGAGGAAGTCGCAGTACTCCAGGTCATCTTCCTGGACCGTGGCCTTCCAGTCCTGTTTGTGCTCCAGCGTGTCAAGGTCTTTGGCTAAGTCCATCCACTCGGTGTACGATTGCGCAGCCTTCATGCGCTGCTTGAGCTCGTCTGTGCGCTTATCAGCCACGCCGAACGCGCGGGTGTAGATCCGCTTGCCCAGCGACAGCAACCACTTGGTGGTCTTGACGGAGATGCACGCGGTCAAGGACATTGCGATGCGCACCAACTGGTATACCACCATGAGCCACTGAGCGAGCCGAATGAGCCATTTGAGGACCGTGACGATCGGTAGCGCGTAGAAGCACCCGCCGGTCTTCTTGTACGTGTGCAGCATCGAAAGGCTCAGAACCAGCATCGTACCAGTCGCCAGTGAGAGCACGTTCCGTTCGGAAAGGTCACCATTCAGCTGCTGCGCGATCTCTGTGTACTCGGTCAGCGTCGCCTCGTACATCCAGCGGAGATCGGGCAGGATTCGCGCAGCGAGCAGCTCCATGTGCTGCGGCAGGCCCAGGCCCGAGACTAGCAATGTGGCGCTGTAGATGCCCACACAGAGCAGCAGCACGCCATTGGCGCTGGGCTGCCCCTTCCAAGCGAACAGCGAGTGCGTCATTGGCCTTCCGGTGGCGCCTATCTAGATATGGCTGTTAAACCGAACTGAAGGCCGAGGGACCAGCATTGGAGAGACCGCCACTGGCCTTGAGACATGACCAGGTCTGCGAGCTTTCCCGCAACTTCAGCATTCGCCAAGGTACCTCCTCGAAAGAGAGCCGTGTGGACCACATGGCTTGGCACGCACGCCGAGATTTGCGTTGAAATCTGAGAACGGACCTGTACGTTAAAGTGTTCGTAACATTGGAACATAAGATCGTTTGGATTAGTGTGGTACTGAACCACCTTACAGTTGATTCCTCTTGAATCGAATTGCCATTATCAAAGGGGATTTCCATTTTTATTTAACCGGTAAGAGTTGCATCAGAGTGATGGTCCGCGCGCATTTTGAGCACCTTTTGAACACACAACGAGCGCGCAATGGCCGAGCCCACGGCGTCGTCCTGCGTGCAGGTGGCCGTGCGTGTGCGGCCGTTGAGCCAGAGCGAGCGCGACCAGGCCAGCGAGAGCTGTGTGCAGGTGTCGGACCCCAAGACCGTGCTCGTGGGCGGCCCCGGCGGCCGCCAGTTCGACTTTGACGCCGTGTTCGCGCCCGAAAGTGCGCAACGCGAGATCTACGAGACGCTCGTGAGCCCGCTCGTGGCGCGCTTCTTCGATGGATACAACGTCACAGTGTTTGCCTATGGCCAGACCGGGTCCGGGAAGTCCTACACCATGGGCAACGAGCTCAGTGCCGATCTCCAGCCGGCTGAGCGACCCAATGTAGAGGCCCGAGGCATTATCCCGCGCGCCATGAATGAGGTACTAGCCAGCTTTTCCATTATGAGTGATGCACGGTCTAATAGCCTGTGTTCATGCTACTGTAGATCTTCAGTCGCATGCGAAGCGCTGGCGATCAGAGCAAGAAGTTCAACACCACAATGTCGTACCTAGAGGTTGGTTGGTTGTACGCTGCATTGGCTCACGCTACATTTGGCTGACAGCGCACTTCCCACTGGCGGCAGATTATCAATGAGGAGATCAGGGACTTGCTGATCGTGCCGTCAGAGACCAACGCATCCAACAACAGCAGCCTGTCTGTTCGTGAAGACGGGAAGCGAGGCATCATGGTCGCCGGATTGACGGAGCATGCAGTGGAGTCGATTGACCAAGTGGTGGATCTACTTCAAACGGGAACGCTCCATCGAGCGACAGCATCCACAAGCATGAACGCCCAGTCCAGTCGGTCCCATGCGATCTGCACGCTCACCATGGAACAGTATGACATGAAAAATGGTGAGCGCTCCGACGCCCGATTTTCCAAGTTTCATTTGGTGGATCTTGCAGGATCCGAGCGTGTCAAGCGCACCAAAGCTAAAGGAGCTCGGTTCAAGGAAGGTGTGAGTATCAACAGAGGCTTGCTATCTCTGGGCAATGTTATTAATGCCCTCTCGGAGCGTAGCCGCAAGAACATACCGTCGCTGTATGTGCCTTATCGTGACTCGAAGCTCACGCGCCTGCTTCAAGACAGTCTTGGCGGTAATAGCAAGACGCTGATGCTAACTTGCGTCAGTCCGGCTGATGTCAATTTTGAAGAAACGTCCAGCTCGCTCCGATACGCTTCTCGTGCTCGAAGCATTGAGAACAAGGCAGTTGTGAACAAAGAATTGAGTCCCGACCAAGAAGTGTTGTTTCTAAAGCAGCAGCTTGAAGTGATGCAACTTCGACTGTTGCAGCAGGAAAAGACGTTCTCCAAAGGTTATGGCAAAAAAGTACGAGGTATTGCTCACGACTCCTTAAAACCGAACGAAGAGCTTGCTCAGTGGAAGAAACTCGCTCAATCCCGTGAACAAGAAGTCCAGATTGTGATGAACATCAGCAAGAAGTGGAAGAAGGCCGCAACAGAGTTTCTACCAAGGGATACCCCACCGAACTCTATGGCGCTGTTTCAAGAGGCCTTGGAATTCGAAAAATCCATTCAAACAAAGGGCTTGGGTTCTTTGCTGCCCAACGATTCAACATCGCCAGTGAAAACAAGCATGCCAGAGGTGAAGAATGAGCAGCTATTTACGCCACGGCGCGACATGGCCAAGCACAAGACGACATTGCAGCGGAAAACAAAGGACACACCGGATACTCACCAAACGCCATCGCGCGAACAAAAATTGAAACTGTTCCAGCAGAAGCGACAAGAGCAGCGCAAAGAAATCGGAAAACCATCAGTTATTTACTCCAAGCAATCACCATTTTTGAAGCGCAAATCGGAGGAATTCTCTACAGCGCAAAAGCGAATGCGAAGTACGCCCCATCAGAGCAATGGACGCGACACAGCCAAGCCAATTCTAGCAAAGCGGAAGCTATCCCAGGAAAGCAGTGACCCATCCGATATCGAGGCAATGGATCGAATTATGAAGCTGTTGGATAGCAATTTTGAAACCCAGCTTGCAATTCTTGGAGCTAAAAATGCTATCCGGAAGGATGTGGAGGAGCGTACTCGAATGGCTTCGGAGCTTTCACGGTTGGAGTTGAAGTCCAGTAACGCGACACCTCGTAAATTGGCCAAGCTGAAGATGTCGTTGGGCGACAAGAACTCGGATATTCAAGAAATGCAGCATAAACTTGCAAGTGTTGAACGTAACTATTCGATCCCGCAAGATCTGTTCCCAGCGAGGGCTTCATTATGCCACGAAATGATCAAGTATTTGATGGAAGCAACAGTTGACAGTCGAGCAGCTTGTATGGAGCTGGAGCAATGCATTCCATTAAAGGACGCAAAGATTGCTGAGCTAGAAGCTGAAGTGCAGAGTCTTCGGGAACAAACCGCCATAAAAAAGAAAGCAACACCAAAGAGGAAACCAAGAGAGTCACTAGATGCTGAAGAGTTGTCTTCAAGTAGCGATGAAGAGAACGAGTCCAGCGACGACGACTCCGATTACATTGACGAAGAAGAGCAACGCCGGTCAGCAGCGGCTCGATCGGCTGCAGCTAAGCAGCGTCGTGCCACAATTTCTCATAAGGTTGAAGAGCAGTCTACTCCAGCATCGTCTGGCCCTGTACCGGGTTGCTGTCTGTGCCAGGGGAAGTGTGCAACGAAGGCTTGCGCTTGCAGAGCTGTTAAGCAGAAATGCGGTGCCGATTGTAGTTGCAGTGCAGTCAAATGCCACAATCGACCTGGCTTTGAGTCGAATAGGAAAATTCCATCTCGAGCATCCGACCCTCTACCAGGCAAGGAAAACGATGTTCCTTTGCCAAGTGGAAATGTCTCTGACGATGTTTCCAAGGTGGTAGTGACGGAACCAGCAGTTGTGACAACCCCCATAGACTGCGAGAAAACTGTGCTGACTACTTAGCTGATGAGCTGGTAGGATGGTGTGCTTATGCTGCTGAATAAACGCCTCAATGAACTATGTTGGATCTGCACTGCAAGTCATGGTGTAACAGCTCATTTGATTATTTGTTCTCTCTTAAGCGAGATCACTAAAGATATCCATGTCGACATCCAGCACTTCTGGCTTGCCAATGTACTCAAGGTCGTCTTCCTCGTCCGTGTCCGAAGAAGCGTTCACCGGCTGAACGGGATTCGCTCTCGCAGTGGGCGTCGTGCGGATGCTCACACCTCCGTTGCTGTTGCTGGCGTTGCTTCCGCCTTTTTTCTCACCCGACGTCTTGGTTCGGATCACCAGGGCCGCCTCCTTGGGCTTCTGGTAGTGATACGAGCTGGATGTGGATGCGTTGGCGTATTTAGCGCGTTGCGCACTGGCCTTTTCTTCGTTCTTTGTGGCGAGAAAAGCGCGAATCTGCTGACGCTCCTCCTTCGATACAAGCTGCGCGGGGATTGCTTCGTCGCACACCATGTAGAGCTCCTGGTAGTCTTCGTTCTCCTTGTCATAAGAGCCGAACATTTGCGCAGCCGGAAGGAACTCGTACGTGTTCATGGCTTCCAACACGTCACACGAGTCGCGATGGTACGGAAGACGCGCAAACAGCAGCTGGTCTGATGGGATCAGCAACTTAGAGCTCACTTCTTCTGCGATGTACTGCCACGAGTTCTCACGCGCATCCTGCTCAGCGCTTTTCAAGATAATCACTTCGCAGCGTCGCTTCGGGTCGAATCTGCACGCGGCACGATCAAGGTACACCACTTCGATGATGCGATGGTGGTAGTCGACGGACTCAGGCTCTGCCAAGATCTGGGCGGCGATGCTCCTGCTCTCGTACACTGCCAGTTCGGACGCTTCGTTCAACTTGCGGCCGTCCACCAGCAGCCGAGTCAGCGTGTTGTGGCGCACATCACGCAGGCGGATATGCGCAGGAGTGACACTGTCGTCAGCCAGCAGGTCCTTCTCCTTGAGAGTGTTCCAGACCCGCTGTCGGATCTCGTCCACCTCCATTTCTTCGCTGATGATCATGTGCTTGACAAACGAGAGCTCCGACTCCTCCTTTCCAGTTTGAATGAGGACTTCTTCCAAAGCCAGCGAGTCCAACAGATCAGCCTCATCTGACGGCCCATTGACCACCGTCAGTCCAGCATCTTGGTTGGTGGTTGGTGCGGCAACCGTAGCAGCAGACGCCGTCGATGGCGTGTAGAGCATCAGACGGAAATTGTACTCGCCCATGTTGAGCGGTACGCCTTCCACGACGAACACCGTGTTGTTCGTTCCGATCGGAAGCTTGCACAGCGTGCTATTCACTGTCTTGATTTCGACGCCCGAGGTGTTAGTGCCACGGAGGAGCTTGAACTGGCCAGGCGCAAGGCCGATTCTTCGGCTGATCTCCTCCTTCAACACCATCACCGTCTCCCTCCGATCAATGCGGATCGGCTCCGACGCTCGGTTCAGGTACTTGAAGTTGACATTGATCATGTTGGCGTCACGCTCAAAGTACGCTTCGGCTGGCGATGGGCTCAACAGATCCGTGGTCTCTTCGAAGAACAGCTCCGTGCCATGGGTCAGCAGCAAATCCATCTTCAGGCGAAGGTCCTTCGTGTACTCTTCGTTGTTCTTGTTCAGGATCTTCACTGGTGTCGCGGTGTACGTCGTGGCGCTTTTCTTGATCAGACGAACGTGCTTGTTGGTCGGGACAGAGAACTTCCGCTCGACCAACGCGCAGAGAGAGCCCACGGTCGCGTCGTCTTCGACCTGAATGCAACGCGACATGCGATTCGCGTCAACCGTGTGGTCCGGAGCATCAGGGTCCACGAAGCGACGCACAAAGAGCTGGAACTTGAACGGGTCGTATTCCTCCCAATCCTCCGCATCACTCTTCACCTCGATGAACAGCTGATGGCCCGGGAAGATCCCCAGTGATGACAGCGTCATGTGCTCCTTGCCAGCGAAGGTCTCCGTAAGAAGGCCATTGTACTCATTGTACTTTCGGAGTCGCACGTTCTCAACCGATGGGAGAACGATGCCAGGCTCGTTGACGAACGCATCGCACGCGATCTTCAGCGCGTCTGCGAGCGAAGAGGTGCGGTAGATGTGTAGGCTCTTCTCTACGCTCTTGGGCTTGTCGCCCTTCATGTAAAACTTGACCAGCACCTTCTTGGCCATTTCCAGGCGCTCTTCCTCCAGCTTGCGGATGCGCTCTTCATCTGCGCGGATCTTCTGCTTCAGGTATTCTGGGATGCTCTCGTCCGCAATCGAGTTCACGTTGTTCTCCGGTGACACCAGGCGGTACATGAGCATGTAGGCGCACGTGCTGTGCATCATGCGCATGCCGTAGCCGCCGTTCGAGACGCCGCCCCACGCAGTCTTGAGCTCCGTGTCCGTGATCTCCGACACCGTCGAGTCGTTGAAATTGTACCACTTGCCGGTCTCGAGCGACTTGATGTACGCGTAGTAGTGACCGCCAAGTGCGCTGCCCGAGTGCATGAGCACCGAGTACAGCTCGTACACATGCGGGCCGGAGCGCTGGATCATCACCTCTGGGTCAAACGCTGGGCTCCACGTGTCAAAGCAGGCAAAGTCGGCGTCTTCTTCCTGCCCAAAGGACGATGGCTGGGTCTCGTCCATGGATGAGAGTCGGCGCGATCGACCCGAACCAGTGGCATTGGCTGGTGCTGCCGCCGCGCTCGACTGTTGCTGGCTCTGCTCATTGTGGCCCTTGCTTTCCAGTTCGTGGCGCTCCATGGACATCTTCCGGGCGATGGAGCCGCGGCCGCGACCGCCGGCCGTGTCGTCGCTGACGTACTTGTTCATATCCAGGAACTTGGGGAACGTCACCTGGTTGGGCAGCTTGATGCGGTTCATGGTGGCGTAGTCAAAGTCAAAGCGCTTGAGCTGGAGCGACAATAAGTACGGCAGCTGTGAGAACTTGAGCCCCTTGATGGCGTCGCGCTTGGTCTTGCACCGGTCGCAGTTCCACTGGTTCTCCTGGTCCAGCACTTCGGGCGTCAGGAACAGTGTGAGCGCCTCCTCCACGCTCTTGATGGGCTGATCCGAGCCGAACGGCCGGATCACGAGCGACAGATCCAGGAAATGGTCCACGCGCGAGGACTCGTAGCCGCACGTGCGGCACTGCACGTAGTCTTTGAGCGCGCCCTGGTACAGGTCGTTCACGAGCGTCTCGTTGACCGTGCCCTTGAAGGACCGCTCCAGCGCGTCGAACAGCACGCGGCAGAGCTCCTGCACGTCATGCTGCTGGAACACGTCGTCGCTGGTCCAGCCGAAGCTCTTGGTGAGCGCCTTGGTGCTGATGGCCGACTGGCTCGTGAGCTGCAGCTTGGCGAACAGGCGCTGGAGCTGGTACGGGATGTTGTCTTCCTCGGGTTCGTCGTCCTCGGCTGCTGCTGCTGCTGCGTCCTGGGCGTCTTCGCTCTGGCGGCGCAGGCCGTTGCGCTGCTGCTGCAAGGTCCAGCGGTAGAGCCCGCTGCGGAACTCGGGCGTCATGAACATGCTCTGCAGCAGCGAGTTCATGTAGCACGTGGCGCCCTGGTTTGAGAGCCCCGTGAACGCGTTGCGACTGACAGACGGACGCTCGTACGTGGTCGTGGACGTCGGCAGCGCCAGCACCATGGCCGTGGAGGAGGACGGCTCGTAGCTCGGGCCGTAAGCGATGGCACCGGTGGTCTCTTCGTCGTCGTCGTCCTTCTTGGGCAGCAGCGCCAGAGCGGAGGACAGGTGCTGGCGGTGCGTCTGCTGACCGCCGTTCACGACGTCGTCTTCGTCCTGCTGCTGCTGCACGCGTGGCGCCAGCACGGACACCGGCGCCGGCTCGTCCTTTCCGGCTTCGCTGGCCGCCATGATGGAGTGCGTTCCTTTCAACCTTCCGATCCAACTCCAAGTCGTCCCCCACCCGCGAGCGCTGTATTATGGAAGGTTGGTTAAGCTAAGGTGGCACCACACTAATCCAGACCTTTGGCTGGTTCCTATGTTACGAACAGCATAACTGTTCGGTCCGGCACCTGGGTGCAGCCCTCGTTGACCTGTTCGCTCTCGTTCTGGCTCAGTGGTCGCATACACGAACGGTCACCTGCACGCAAGACGACAACGTGGGCTCGGCCATTGCGCTCGTTGTGTGTTCAAAAGGTGCTCAAAATGTGCGCGGACCATCACTCTGATGCAATTCTTACCGGTTCAAATAAAATGGAAATCCCCTTTGATAGCGACAATTCGATTTGAGGGGTTGGAAAGTACACATGGATCGCATTAGTAGAAATCTTTCAGTAGGTTTAGTCGTATACTATATTTAGTAGATAGGGTTGAAGGATGGACTGTCAAACCTGGTCCCTCCGCAAAAATAAGCGAAAGGGGCTGGTATCCGGATATACCGCAATTCTTTGTCGCTCTGAACACGCGTCTATACGTATAATTTGCGTATAATCCCGGAGCGGACTATACGGCCCCCAGTCCCAGCTGCCTTGATTATTTGCGGAACCAAAAGCGAAACCAGACCACGCTCCGCTGGGCGTTGAGGACCGAGAGGCCATGATGGAGCCCGAGAGCGTACCCGAGGACAAGCCGCTGGTGCGTCACTCTCCTCTCCCTGTGTGTCTCTCTGTGTGTTGGTGTACGCGCTGACCTGTATACTTCCGTCCCGCTGTGTGTCCGTAGCTGGCGGATGCGACTGCTATCGACGTCCAAGAACAGGAATTGCTCACGCTCAAGGTCAAGACGCTGAGCGAGAAGCCCATTCGCGTGGAGATCGCGCCGAGCGCGACCGTGGGCGAGCTCAAGGAGATGATCAAGGTCCAGGCGAACGCCGAGGGCAAGTTCCTGCGTCTGATCCACCAGGTTGGCTCGTGATGATTACGCTCGCTGCCGTTGGGTCTGGGGGGCTCATGGGGGCATGAATGACAGGGCAAGATGCTGTCGGAAGACAAGGCCACGCTGGCCAGCTGCAAGATCAAGAGCGAGGACTTTATCCACTGCGCCATCAGCGCCGCTGTGCCCAAGGCCGTCGTGGCGCAGGTGAGGATCTTCTCGCGACTGCTGGGAATGAACGAACGCTAATGCGGGTGCCGATGCTGCAGATGGCGGCCGCGAACGAGCAAGAGGAGCGCGAAGACAGCAACCGCCGGGGCTTTGACCGCCTGCGCGACCGCCTCAGTCGCGAGGAGATCCAAGCGCTGCGCCTGTACTTCTACCCGCAGCTGTCGGTCTACATTGGCCAGGCCGCGCGCGTCGAGGGCGAGTCGAGCGAGGACCGGATATACCGCCTGGAGGAAGAGTGGATGAACTCCCAGGGCCCGCAGTCGGAGTTTGGTGCGTGATGATCGCAAGCAAGCATCCAGTTCTACCTTTTGACTCTTGTCTGTGATGGCACAGCCTTGAACGTCGTCCCGAGTGGTCGGATACCGCTGGACCATCAGATCGACATGTCGGGCGTGAGCAACGCCTCGATTCTGGCTGCAGACAACGAAGGCACCGGCACAGAGTTCCTCTGGGGATTTCTCATGGGCCTGCTGCTCGGCGTGTTCATGCTGCT